>WNWK01014922.1:0-45000 GCA_009830355.1 Cherax destructor
TTATTGCGCACACTTAGGCACTGTTGTCTTGGCTTTAGATTTCTGCTTACCATGACTCCCAAGTCTTTTTCACATTCTGTATGATCAAGCTCAACTTCACCTAGTTTATAAATTCGAGGGATATTTTCATTACCAACGACTAGCACCTTACACTTGTCCACATTGAACTTCATCTGCCACTTTTCAGACCAAGACATTAATTTATCCAAATCCTCCCTTGTTGTTCACAATCTACATAAACGACATAGATGAGGGAATAAATAGCGACATAAGCAAGTTTGCCGATGACACCAAAATAGGCCGTCCAATTCATTCAAATGAGGACATTAGAGCACTCCAGGAAGACTTGAATAGACTGATGCAGTGGTCGGAGAAGTGGCAGATGCAGTTTAATATAGATAAATGCAAAGTTCTAAATATTGGACAGGACAATAACCATGCCACATATAAACTAAATAATGTAGATCTTAATACTACTGATTGCAAAAAGGATTTAGGAGTTCTGGTTAGCAGTAATCTAAAACCAAGACAGCAGTGCATAAGTGTTCGCAATAAAGCAAACAGAATCCTTGGCTTCATATCAAGAAGCATAAATAATAGGAGTCCTCAGGTTGTTCTTCAACTCTATATATCCTTGGTTAGGCCTCATCTAGATTATGCTGCACAGTTTTGGTCACCGTATTACAGAATGGATATAAATGCTCTGGAAAACGTACAAAGGAGGATGACTAAGTTGATTCCATGTATCAGAAATCTTCCCTATGAGGATAGACTGAGGGCCCTGAATCTGCACTCTCTAGAAAGGCGTAGAATTAGGGGGGATATGATTGAGGTATATAAATGGAAAACAGGAATAAATAAAGGGGATGTAAATAGCGTGCTAAAAATATCTTGTATTGACAGGACTCGAAGCAATGGCTTTAAGTTGGATAAATTCAGATTCAGAAGGGATATAGGAAAGCATTGGTTTGGTAATAGAGTTGTCGATGAGTGGAACAAACTCCGAGTACAGTTATAGAGGCTAAAACGTTGTGTAGTTTTAAAAATAGGCTAGATAAATATATGAGTGGGTGCGGGTGGGTGTGAGTGGGACCTGACTAGTTTGTGCTACTAGGTCAGATGCCGTGCTCCTTCCTTAAGTGAATGTAACCTGACCTGGCTGGGTCAGGGCATTGGCTTAAGCCGGCGGGAGACTTGGACCTGCCTCGCATGGGCCAGTAGGCCTGCTGCAGTGTTCCTTCTTTCTTATGTTCTTATAACCAAGCCTAAGCTGGTCACTACAACATCAGTCAGTCTGTGTGTCTGCCAGACTGCCAGAAGTACTTGTAACCAAGCCTAAGCTGGTCACTACAACATCAGTCAGTCTGTGTGTCTGCCAGACTGCCAGAAGTACTGTAACCAAGCCTAAGCTGGTCACTACAACATCAGTCAGTCTGTGTGTCTGCCAGACTGCCAGAAGTACTGTAACCAAGCCTAAGCTGGTCACTACAACATCAGTCAGTCTGTGTGTCTGCCAAACTGACAAAAGTACTTGTAACCAAGCCTAAGCTGGTCACTACAACATCAGTCAGTCTGTGTGTCTGCCAAACTGACAGTACTTGTAACCAAGCCTAAGCTGGTCACTACAACATCAGTCAGTCTGTGTGTCTGCCAAACTGACAGTACTTGTAACCAAGCCTAAGCTGGTCACTACAACATCAGTCAGTCTGTGTGTCTGCCAAACTGACAGTACTTGTAACCAAGCCTAAGCTGGTCACTACAACATCAGTCAGTCTGTGTGTCTGCCAAACTGACAGTACTTGTAACCAAGCCTAAGCTGGTCACTACAACATCAGTCAGTCTGTGTGTCTGCCAAACTGACAGTACTTGTAACCAAGCCTAAGCTGGTCACTACAACATCAGTCAGTCAGTGTGTCTGCCAGACTGCCAGAAGTACTTGTAACCAAGCCTAAGCTGGTCACTACAACATCAGTCAGTGTTCACATTGCTCCATAAACCTGTATCTACCTTCTTGTTATTATATTAAATTATAGATCTACTCAGGATTCTCCTAACTGCATTCCTATGACATTCTCTTTCCTTAATTCTCCTCTCCTAATAAGATTTCCAATGAAAACAAACTTATCTCTGGATTTTTGAAGGCCTATGCCTGGCTTCTCCAGTGAGCATGTTGCCAGAATCATTACGTCAGTGAAGACAAAAAAGAGAATTGAAGACAAAATGAATCTCAGAGCTAAAATAAATTTAAACTACGAGGGCAATAAGAAAACAATGAAGTTGTCCACGATGGCTGATACCAGGAGGAGAGGAGACATGATAACAACATATAAGGTCATGAACCAGCAGAAAGGACGGTGGATGATAGTGGCTAGTTTATTGTGTACCTCGTATCCATCCTGTGGATGGTAGTGGCTAGTTTATTGTGTACCTCGTATCCATCCTGTGGATGGTAGTGGCTAGTTTATTGTGTACCTCGTATCCATCCTGTGGATGGTAGTGGCTAGTTTATTGTGTACCTCGTATCCATCCTGTGGATGGTAGTGGCTAGTTTATTGTGTACCTCATATCCATCCTGTGGATGGTAGTGACTAGTTTATTGTGTACCTCATATCCATCCGGTGGATGGTAGTGGCTAGTTTATTGTGTACCTAGTATCCATCCTATGGATAGGATGCCTATGGACTAGGAGCTAGGTCTAGCACTAGGAACTAGGCCCTAAAAGGGTTAGCAGAATCACACAATATTCTGGCCTGGGTAAAGGAAGGCTTCAGACACTCACACACACACATCACTGAGCATACACAAGACCGTTCACCCCAAGACCCAACAATACCAGGAGTTCTGGGTGTCAAAATGTGAAATTTCTCGCGTTGAGCTGAGTGAGACAGTTGTGAGTACCAACGAGGACCATGACTGAGATAGTTGTGGGTACCAATGAGGACCATGACTGAGACAGTTGTGGGTACCAACGAGGACCATGAGTGAGACAGTTGTGGGTACCAACGAGGACCATGACTGAGACAGTTGTGGGTACCAACGAGGACCATGAGTGAGACAGTTGTGGGTACCAACGAGGACCATGAGTGAGACAGTTGTGGGTACCAACGAGGACCATGACTGAGACAGTTGTGGGTACCAACGAGGACCATGACTGAGACAGTTGTGGGTACCAACGAGGACCATGATGAGACAGTTGTGGTACCAACGAGGACCATGACTGAGACATTGTGGGTACCAACGAGGACCATGACTGAGAAGTACCAGCCTGACTAACAGGGGTACCAACGAGGACCATGAGTGAGACAGTTGTGGGTACCAACGAGGACCATGACTGAGACAGTTGTGGGTACCAACGAGGACCATGACTGAGACAGTTGTGGGTACCAACGAGGACCATGACTGAGACAGTTGTGGGTACCACGAGGACCATGACTGAGACAGTTGTGGGTACCAACGAGGACCATAGTGAGACAGTGCGGTACCAACGAGGACCATGACTGAGACAGTTGTGGTCAACGAGGACCATGACAGACATTGTGGTACCAACGAGACCATGAGGAGACAGTTGTGTACCAACGAGGACCATGTGAATTGTGGGTACCAACGAGGACCATGACTGAGACAGTTGTGGGTACCAACGAGGACCATGACTGAGACAGTTGTGGGTACCAGCGAGGATCATGACTAAGACAGTTGTGGGTACCAGCGAGGACCATGACTGAGACAGTTGTGGGTACCAACGCAAGGGACGTGATAAATGAGAAAAGAATCTGCAAGAAATAACCAGGATGCTGACAGCCGATCCTAGCATGCTGACAGCCTACCCTAACATGCTGACAGCCTACCCTAGCATGCTGACAGCCTACCCTAACATGCTGACAGCCTATCCTAACATGCTGACAGTCTATCCTAACATGCTGACAGCCGATCCTAGCATGCTGACAGCCGACCCTAGCATGCTGACAGCCTATCCTAACATGCTGACAGCCGATCCTAACATACTGACAGTCGATCCTAACATACTGACAGCCTACCCTAACAGGCATTGCTTACCTTGGTGCCTTCTCCAGGAAGACAGAAGATGTTAATGTGTCAGGATGACAGAAGATGTTAATGTGTCAGGAAGACAGAAGATGTTAATGTGTCAGGATGACAGAAGATGTTAATGTGTCAGGAAGACAGAAGATGTTAATGTGTCAGGATGACAGAAGATGTTAATGTGTCAGGATGACAACAAGATTGTTAATGTTTTGATGGAGTCTTGGGAGGTTAATTCTCCTCCAACACTCCCTCCGTCCCCCCAACACCCCTCCAACACTCCCTCCAACACTTGCCTAGCTCCTTCCATGCCGTGACATTAAACAAGACAGTAATGCTAATAAGAGTGACAGTTGAGTATTGTTGACCTTGGCCATGATGGCCACCTTGGTCATGGAGGTCACCTTGGCCATGATGGCCACCTTGGTAATGGAGGTCACCTTGGCCATGATGGCCACCTTGGTCATGGATGTCACCGTGGCCATGATGGCCACCTTGGTCATAGCAATATCACAGTACATATAAGAGGACTTACCACTAAACCCGTACTGGTTATTGTATATTAAACTGCTTCTCCGCAGGAGCTCTACTACCGTTCCTCTGATCAACTAAACTATTACTACATCACTGTTGTTAATGATATTTAACGCTGGTCTAACGCCACCTGTGCGTGTCTACGTACCCCGTACCTACGTACCCCGTGGTACACATGCCAAACACCTGCCTTGTTCCAGTGACTCTGAGCTGGTGTGCCACACAGGTCTTGCGCTCCCTCTCTATCATAACAGAAGGTTAAAACTATGACTATAACTTTTAAAGGGTGGAGTGGTAAGCCAGTGGAAGGCCTCGGTCAGATGACCAAAAGCTCCAACGGAAAGCCATCATCTAAGATCCGCGTCAGGAAATACTTGTCCTTTTTCTTAAGAACATAAGAAAGAAGAAACACTGCAGCAGGCCTACTGGCCCATGCGAGGCAGGTCCAAGTCTCCCACCGGCTTAAGCCAATGCCCCGACCTAGCCAGGTCAGGTTACATTCACTTAAGGAAGGAGCACGGCATCTGACCTAGTAGCACAAACTAGTCAGGACCAACTCACACCCACCCGCACCCACTCATATTTATCTAGCCTATTTTTAAAACTACACAACGTTTTAGCCTCTATAACTGTACTCGGGAGTTTGTTCCACTCATCGACAACTCTATTACCAAACCAATGCTTTCCTATATCCTTCCTGAATCTGAATTTATCCAACTTAAAGCCATTGCTGCGAGTCCTGTCAATACTAGATATTTTTAGCACGCTATTTACATCACCTTTATTTATTCCTGTTTTCCATTTATACACCTCAATCATATCCCCCCTAATTCTACGCCTTTCTAGAGAGTGCAGATTCAGGGCCCTCAGTCTATCTTCATAGGGAAGATTTCTGATACATGGGATCAACTTTGTCATCCTCCTTTGTACGTTTTCCAGAGCATTTATATATTTTTATACCTGACGAACCTTGCTTAAGCCAGGGTGAAGAGGGGTGTCTGCTCTCCCCTGCCAGTTCACTCTGTAATTTCTTTCTCTGTTGTGTGTATAGTGTCCGGTACATAAAAAAACGAAGAAGGAACACTGCAGGAGGCCTACTGGCCCATGTGAGGCAGGTACCCTGATGTTATGTTCAGTACTCCGGTATAGTCAGCCTTATTACCGTGTGTATGTGTGTACTCACCTAATTGTGGTTGCAGTGGTCGAGTCACAGCTCCTTGCCCCGCCTCTTCATTTGTCGGAACTGGGTCCACTCTCTACCTGTTCCATGAGCTTCATCATACCTCTTCTTAAAGCTATGTATGGATTCTGCCTCCACTACTTAAACTTCCTGACAATTCTATAACTGAAGAAGTACTTCCTAACATCCCTGTGACTCAGCTGAGTCTTCAACTTCCAGTAATGTGTATGTGTGTGTGTGTGTGTGTATGTGTGTGTGTGCTGGGTCGACCTCTTAATTAGTGTTGAGATGTGTGAGCATCTGTGTCCACACCCTGGGTGATGCTGGCGTCCAGCGCTACGTCCACGTCCTCGCCTCGCTCACCAATGTCCAGATTAACTCTTATGGAGAAGACAGGTTCGTCAGTGTCCCGGCTCTCAGCTATCAGCTATCAGCTCAAAGTTATCAGCTCAAGGTGGCTTCTTGTTCTACTTTTACCTAGTCAAGACAACTTCCATCTCGTTTGTTAAGAGAATTATCTCCTTGACAGGGATAAATTATGAGAGAGAGAGAGAGAGAGAGAGAGAGAGAGAGAGAGGGAAGTGCAATGTTTTCCTGAGGGCATAAAACTAATGTTAGGAAAAAAATGAAATTTGAAAGTCAGTTGGTGTGAGGTGAAGAATAATGGTCGAGCAGAAGACAGTCACAGCTGACCTGGCAGCAAGACAGTGCCATCGAATACAGTGCCATGGAAGACAGTCACAGCTGACCTGGCAGCAAGACAGTGCCATGGAAGACAGTCACAGCTGACCTGGCAGCAAGACAGTGCCATGGAAGACAGTCACAGCTGACCTGGCAGCAAGACAGTGCCATGGAAGACAGTCACAGCTGACCTGGCAGCAAGACAGTGCCATGGAAGACAGTCACGCTGACCTGGCAGCAAGACAGTGCCATGGAAGACAGTCACAGCTGACCTGGCAGCAAGACAGTGCCATGGAAGACAGTCACAGCTGACCTGGCAGCAAGACAGTGCACAGCTGACCGCAGCAAGACAGTGCCATGGAAGACAGTCACAGCTGACCTGGCAGCAAGACAGTGCCATGGAGACAGTCACAGCTGACCTGGCAGACAGGCCATGGAAGACAGTCACAGCTGACCTGGCAGCAAGACAGTGCCATGGAAGACAGTCACAGCTGACCTGGCAGCAAGACAGTGCCATGGAAGACAGTCACAGCTGACCTGGCAGCAAGACAGTGCCATCGAAGACAGTCACAGCTGACCTGGCAGCAAGACAGTGCCATGGAAGACAGTCACAGCTGACCTGGCAGCAAGACAGTGCCATGGAAGACAGTGCCATGGAAGACAGCCACAGCTGACCTGGCAGCAAGACAGTGCCATGGAAGACAGTCACAGCTGACCTGGCAGCAAGACAGTGCCATCGAAGACAGTCACAGCTGACCTGGCAGCAAGACAGTGCCATGGAAGACAGTCACAGCTGACCTGGCAGCAAGACAGTGCCATGGAAGACAGTGCCATGGAAGACAGTCACAGCTGACCTGGCAGCAAGACAGTGCCATGGAAGACAGTCACAGCTGACCTGGTAGCAAGACAGTGCCATGAAAGACAGTCACAGCTGACCTGGCAGCAAGACAGTGCCATGGAAGACAGTCACAGCTGACCTGGCAGCAAGACAGTGCCATGGAAGACAGTCACAGCTGACCTGGCAGCAAGACAGTGCCATGGAAGACAGTCACAGCTGACCTGGCAGCAAGACAGTGCCATGGAAGACAGTCACAGCTGACCTGGCAGCAAGACAGTGCCATGAAAGACAGTCACAGTTGACCTGGCAGCAAGACAGTGCCATGGAAGACAGTTACAGCTGACCTGGCAGCAAGACAGTGCCATGGAAGACAGTCACAGCTGACCTGGCAGCAAGACAGTGCCATGGAAGACAGTCACAGCTGACCTGGCAGCAAGACAGTGCCATGGAAGACAGTGCCATGGAAGACAGTCACAGCTGACCTGGCAGCAAGACAGTGCCATTAAAGACAGTCACAGCTGACCTGGCAGCAAGACAGTGCCATGGAAGACAGTGCCATGGAAGACAGTCACAGCTGACCTGGTAGCAAGACAGTGCCATGGAAGACAGTGCCATGGAAGACAGTCACAGCTGACCTGGCAGCAAGACAGTGCCATGGAAGACAGTCACAGCTGACCTGGCAGCAAGACAGTGCCATGGAAGACAGTCACAGCTGACCTGGCAGCAAGACAGTGCCATGAGACATGCCATGAAGACAGTCACAGCTGACCTGGTAGCAAGACAGTGCCATGGAAGACAGTCACAGCTGACCTGGCAGCAAGACAGTGCCATGGAAGACAGTCACAGCTGACCTGGTAGCAAGACAGTGCCATGGAAGACAGTGCCATGGAAGACAGTTACAGCTGATCTGGCAGCAAGACAGTGCCATGGAAGACAGTTACAGCTGACCTGGCAGCAAGACAGTGCCATGGAAGGAGGGAGGCAGAGGCAGCATGTTGCTTGAGAGGATGGCACTCATAGTGCCGGTAAGAGTGTTTCCTCTAGTGTCTGCAAGAACTGGGTGCCACTGACCTTCCTGAATGACTGGGCACAAGAAAGGTGCCAAGAAGGTCACTCCAAGAGTGAAGATTGCACACACACACACACACACACACACACACACACACCAGAATCATTCAGTAAGACTCAGGACAGTTAGTTTCCCCTGATACGTTTTTCAGTTAATTCCTTCAGAAACCTGAATGTGTCCTCCCCACGAGCTAAAGCTCTCCGGCCCTCTCTGAACAAACACGTAATGATGAACAAGTTCACTGAAGCTGACAGCTGCTCCTCCTTCCTCCCTGCTGTACACGAGACAGGTGTCAGCCAGTGTGTATGTGTACTCCCACACCACCTGCTTGCCATCTGTCAAGGCTTGCTGGGTAATTCCATATGAAAGCTTTTGGCTGCCATGGGATCTGCATAATTGTGGCAGATGCCTTATTGCTGGGCATCCAGTACCTGCAAGACTTGCCTTGTTGATGTTGTTAACCTCTTCATGACCAGAGATCCGTCCCTCACATCTATAACAAACAAAACCATGGTATCTGAGTTGCCCACGCAATATGTGTGTGTGTGTGTACTCACCTAGTTGTGGTTGCAGGGGTCGAGTCATAGCTCCTGGCCCAGCCTCTTCACTGATTGCTATTCGCGGGCGCGGGCGCGTGTGTGTGTGTGTGGCTATCTAAAAAAACACAAATTAACAACAATATATTCACTCTATCATCTGACGAGGACCTCAGTCGGAGGCCCAACTACACATCTGTCGTCTCCTTCAATTCAATGGTATATCCAGAGGATAACAATGTCTTCATACACTCGTGTTGCCCTGCGTGTGGGACAAACCTTCCTGAGAAATGGTCAGTCCCAAGTGATAGTAACTCCAGCACTGCTGGGAGATAATATCTGAAGTTGTTGTAGCTACTGAACCATAGTGGAATGTCTGATGATATCCTCATCACCCTACTGAAGTCCCCTATCTCAGGCTGACACTGCTCAAGTCTCCCAGGTCAGGCTGACACTAATGAAGTCTCCCAGTAACATGACTAGCTTTTGTTCCCACAACGTAACTGTCACATAGACTAAGATAGCTGTGGGAGCTCCAAGACCTGTCAGGCGGATAGACTTCCTAGCTGGACCTGTGACTTGAACAAAGGGTTCCTAGCTGGACCTATGACTTGAACAAAGGCTTCCTAGCTGGACCTGTGACATAAACAAAGGCTTCCTAGCTGGACCTGTGACGTAAACAAAGGCTTCCTAGCTGGACCTGTGACATAAACAAAGGCTTCCTAGCTGGACCTGTGACATAAACAAAGGCTTCCTAGCTGGACCTGTGACGTAAACAAAGGCTTCCTAGCTGGACTTGTGACATAAACAAAGGCTTCCTAGCTGGACCTGTGACGTAAACAAAGGCTTCCTAGCTGGACCTGTGACGTAAACAAAGGCTTCCTAGCTGGACTTTTGACATAAACAAAGGCTTCCTAGCTGGACCTGTGACATAAACAAAGGCTTCCTAGCTGGACCTGTGACATAAACAAAGGATTCCTAGCTGGACTTGTGACATAAACAAAGGCTTCCTAGCTGGACCTGTGACATAAACAAAGGCTTCCTAGCTGGACTTGTGACATAAACAAAGGCTTCCTAGCTGGACCTGTGACATAAACAAAGGCTTCCTAGCTGGACCTGTGACATAAACAAAGGCTTCCTAGCTGGACTTGTGACGTAAACAAAGGCTTCCTAGCTGGACCTGTGACGTAAACAAAGGCTTCCTAGCTGGACCTGTGACATAAACAAAGGCTTCCTAGCTGGACTTGTGACGTAAACAAAGGCTTCCTAGATGGACCTGTGACGTAAACAAAGGCTTCCTAGCTGGACTTGTGACATAAACAAAGGCTTCCTAGCTGGACCTGTGACGTAAACAAAGGTTTCCTAGCTGGACCTGTGACGTAAACAAATGTTTCATCAGTGGAGTAGTGTCAGTGTTCTTGTTGATATTTCTAGGGCCAATGTTCTCCAGGTCTCCCACCTGCAGTGTCTTGGTGAACACCAGGACCACCATGTACACATCAGTGTACATACCTCACCACCAAGAGAACCACTGTACATGCCTCAGCACCAGTAGGACCACTATTACACCACTGTACATGCCCCAGCACCATTACCATTACTACCATCACCACTGTACAGTCCTCAGCACCAAGACGACCACTGTACTCTCCTCAGCACTTGTACAGTGGGAACACTGTACATAGCTCAGCACTGGTAGGACCACTGTACACTACTGAGCACAACACAACCAATATTCATTGATTCCTGCCTTAAGTGTACATTAAGATAGACGCCTTTAAAAGTTTGATCTC
Source organism: Cherax destructor (assembly GCA_009830355.1). Classification (NCBI taxonomy): domain Eukaryota; kingdom Metazoa; phylum Arthropoda; class Malacostraca; order Decapoda; family Parastacidae; genus Cherax; species Cherax destructor. The sequence continues at coordinate 10,670 of WNWK01014922.1, forward strand.
AATAAATCAGGTGGATTTATAATTAAGAGAGATAAGGTAAGAGGTCTGAGCAGAGCTGACACGGGGACAACACACACACACACACCTCCGGGGACAACACACACACACACCTCCGGGGACAACACACACACACACACACACCTCCGGGGACATCAACACACACACACATCTCCGGGGACAACACACACACACACACACACCTCCGGGGACAACACACACACACACACACACCTCCGGGGACAACACACACACACACCTCCGGGGACATCGACACATACACACACACACCTCCGGGGACATCAACACACACACCTCCGGGGACATCAACACACACACACACCTCCGGGGACATCAACACACACACACATACCTCTGGGGACATCAACACACACACCTCCGGGGACATCAACACACACACACACACACACTTCCGGGGACATCAACACACACACATACCTCTGGAGACATCAACACACACACACACACCTCCGGGGACATCAACACACACACACATACCTCTGGGGACATCAACACACACACCTCAGGGGACATCAACACACACACACACCTCCGGGGGACATCAACACACACACATACCTCTGGGGACATCAACACACACACACATACCTCTGGGGACATCAACACACACACACATACCTATGGGGACATCAACACATACACACACACACACAGGAGCTGTGAATGGACCCCCTGCAACCACAACCAGGTGAGCACACACACCCCCGGGGACATCAATTCATTAACCATCCCTTCACTAGCCCAGCCTAGGTGTGGTAGACACCCCTGAGTCAAGAACACTGTGCTGGTAGACAGCAGCTTCCAAGAGGTCAAGTTTGACCTGTGAAAGGTGAAGTACCCTCCTCAGTGGTCAGAAGTGACCTGTGAGTGGTGAAGTACCCTCCTCAGTGGTCAGAAGTGACGTGTGAGTGGTGAAGTACCCTCCTCAGTGGTCAGAAGTGACGTGTGAGTGGTGAAGTACCCTCCTCAGTGGTCAGAAGTGACGTGTGAGTGGTGAAGTACCCTCCTCAGTGGTCAGAAGTGACGTGTGAGTGGTGAAGTACCCTCCTCAGTGGTCAGAAGTGACGTGTGAGTGGTGAAGTACCCTCCTCAGTGGTCAGAAGTGACGTGTGAGTGGTGAAGTACCCTCCTCAGTGGTCAGAAGTGACGTGTGAGTGGTGAAGTACCCTCCTCAGTGGTCAGAAGTGACGTGTGAGTGGTGAAGTACCCTCCTCAGTGGTCAGAAGTGACGTGTGAGTGGTGAAGTACCCTCCTCAGTGGTCAGAAGTGACGTGTGAGTGGTGAAGTACCCTCCTCAGTGGTCAGAAGTGACGTGTGAGTGGTGAAGTACCCTCCTCAGTGGTCAGAAGTGACCTGTGAGTGGTGAAGTACTCTCCTCAGTGGTCAGAAGTGACCTGTGAGTGCTGAAGTACCCTCCTCAGTGGTCAGAAGTGACGTGTGAGTGGTGAAGTACCCTCCTCATTGGTCAAAAGTGGCTGGACAATTGTCTTTACAGAGTTAACAAGCGGAGAGATGTGAATGAGTTGTGTCGACACACACGGAGGCTTGTAGTCACCACCAGGTCACAGTCACGTCACAGGTCGCTCCCTAATCATCACCAATTAACATCCAGGTCACAGTCAGGTCACTGCCAAGTCACCACCAGATCAGAGCCGGGTCTCAGTCGGGTCAGTGCCAAGTCACCACCAGGTCGAGCCGCGGACCTGTGTGTGAGTCGAGTGCGCTACCACTGGAGCTATGGGACACTGTGTCCAACCTGAGTACATTGCTGAGAGTCGTGTCTTGCCTATATTTGAGAAGGCATCTTAATTGTCAGCTAACCTTATCCTCAGCTGGGTTGGTAGCGCACTCACCTCACACACTGAGGTCTGGGGGTCGATCCCCAGTACGGATGAAAACATTAGGACGTGTTTTCTTAAGACACCTGCTGTCCATGTTCACCTAGCAGTAAGTAGGTACCTGGGTGTCAGTGGACTGGTGTGGGTTGCATCCTGGGGACAAAATTGACCTAAGTTGCGGGAAATGCTAACATAACAAGGGACTTTCTATATAGTAGTATGTCACTGAAGTCAGCTATGGTCTGTATAAGTTATACCTCCTCCTCCGCCTCCGTCACTAATATATCAACACAGACGCAATATAATATTTTCCCTCAGTTTTCACAATATATAAAACTGAAGCTACATTAACATATATTATATATTATTAATGCTGGCGATGAAGACATAATGTATTACTGAAGTCTTGAAGGTGCAGGCTGACTGTAGGTGCAGGCTGACTGTAGGTGCAGGCTGACTGTAGGTGCAGGCTGACTGTAGGTGAAGGCTGACTGTAGGTGCAGGCTGACTGTAGGTGAAGGCTGACTGTAGGTGCAGGCTGACTGTAGGTGCAGGCTGACTGTAGGTGCAGGCTGACTGTAGGTGCAGGCTGATTGTAGGTGCAGGCTGACTGTAGGTGTAGGCTGGCTGTAGGTGCAGGCTGACTGTAGGTGTAGGCTGACTGTAGGTGAAGGCTGACTGTAGGTGCAGGCTGACTGTAGGTGCAGGCTGACTGTAGGTGCAGGCTGGCTGTAGGTGTAGGCTGGCTGTAGGTGCAGGCTGACTGTAGGTGCAGGCTGACTGTAGGTGCAGGCTGACTGTAGGTGCAGGCTGACTGTAGGTGTAGGCTGGCTGTAGGTGCAGGCTGACTGTAGGTGTAGGCTGACTGTAGGTGAAGGCTGACTGTAGGTGCAGGCTGACTGTAGGTGCAGGCTGATTGTAGGTGCAGGCTGGCTGTAGGTGTAGGCTGGCTGTAGGTGCAGGCTGACTGTAGGTGCAGGCTGACTGTAGGTACAGGCTGACTGTAGGTGCAGGCTGACTGTAGGTACAGGCTGACTGTAGGTGCAGGCTGACTGTAGGTGAAGGCTGACTGTAGGTACATGCTGACTGTAGGTGCAGGCTGACTGTAGGTGCAGGCTGACTGTAGGTGCAGGCTGACTGTAGGTGCAGGCTGACTGTAGGTGCAGGCTGACTGTAGGTGCAGGCTGACTGTAGGTGCAGGCTGACTGTAGGTGCAGGCGTAGGTGAAAATGCAGGGCCAAATATCAAGAAGCATAAATAATAGGAGTCCTCAGGTTGTTCTTCAACTCTATATATCCTTGGTTAGGCCTCATCTAGATTATGCTGCACAGTTTTGGTCACCGTATTACAGAATGGATATAAATGCTCTGGAAAACGTACAAAGGAGGATGACTAAGTTGATTCCATGTATCAGAAATCTTCCCTATGAGGATAGACTGAGGGCCTGAATCTGCACTCTCTAGAAAGACGTAGAATTAGGGGGGATATGATTGAGGTATATAAATGGAAAACAGGAATAAATAAAGGGGATGTAAATAGCGTGCTAAAAATATCTAGTATTGACAGGACTCGCAGCAATGGCTTTAAGTTGGATAAATTCAGATTCAGGAAGGATATAGGAAAGCATTGGTTTGGTAATAGAGTTGTCGATGAGTGGAACAAACTCCCGAGTACAGTTATAGAGGCTAAAACGTTGTGTAGTTTTAAAAATAGGCTAGATAAATATATGAGTGGGTGCGGGTGGGTGTGAGTTGGTTCTGACTAGCTTGTGCTACTAGGTCAGATGCCGTGCTCCTTCCTTAAGTGAATGTAACCTGACCTGGATGGGTCGGGGCATTGGCTTAAGCCGGTGGGAGACTTGGACTTGCCTCGCATGGGCCAGTAGGCCTGCTGCAGTGTTCCTTCTTTCTTATGTTCTTATATAATAATAATAATAATAATAATAATAATAATAATAATAATAATAATAATAATAATAATAATAATCTTTATTTCTACTAGTACATGATGCAACTTATACAGACCATAGCTGACATCAGTGACATACTACTATATAGCAGAGCATTTCCAGCAACTTAGGTCAGTTTTGTCCCCAGGATGCCACCCACACCAGTCCACTAACACCCGGGTACCTATGTACTGCTAGGTGAACAGGGGACAGCAGCAGGTGTAAGGGAACATATCCACCACTTCACCCGTGCCGGGGATCGATCCCCGGACCCCCAGTGTGTAAGACGAGGACGCTACCAACTAATCCACGAAGATGAGGTCATAATAGGTGCAGTTAGCATCCCAGCGGATGAGGTCACAATAGGTGCAGTTAGCATCCCAGCGGATGAGGTCACAATAGGTGCAGTTAGCATCCCAGCGGATGAGGTCACAATAGGTGCAGTTAGCATCCCAGCGGATGAGGTCAGGTCAGAGCGGCGGACTCAACATTCCTTTATCCTGGCACGAAGCCTGGGCAGGATGTGCCCGGGCATGGGGCAGGGAGGGGAAGGGGAATGAAGATGGTGGTAAGGCAGGGGGAAACAAGAAAACAGGCTTCTCCCCCTCCTTCCCTCCCCTCCCACTGCAAGACAGGAGGAGGTCCCCCTCTAGGGTCATCGTCCACGGTAACGTTACCTCCTCCTCCGTCGGTCCGAGGAGCGGGGGAAGGTTGCTGCTGGTACCTGGCAACCTCTCCTCCAGGTATATAAGCCTCCTGCATCATCCACTCCACAAAGTACCATCCAGCACAACAGTCTTCAGCGACTCTCACTACCACTCTAAGGTACGATTATCCACTCTCGCTCCTCTACACCTGCTCCTACACCTGCATCTACACCTACACCTGCTCCTACACCTGCATCTACATCTTCACCTACACCTGCACCTACACCTTCACCTACACCTGCACCTACATTTGCAGCTTCAATCACCAATCATTTCTGGGAACTACCACAGCTTCACCCACAGGTACAGTCATCACCCAGTATTGGAATCGATCAGAGGTACACGTGCACGTGCACCTACACCTGCATCACCTGGGAATACAGGTGTTTAACTCTGACATGTGTAACAAGAGTGACTGGAGTATTAGTACTGGTGTGGTCCTCCAGTCTTTGTCCATTCTGACAGTTACTATCACGTCCCTCAGTCACTGCTGTCACCCAGGTGTTGTGTGAGTCAGTGTGAGTCATCACAGCTGTCACCCAGGTGTTGTGTGAGTCAGTGTGAGTCATCACAGCTGTCACCCAGGTGTTGTGTGAGTCATTGTAAGTCATCACTGCTGTCACCCAGGTGTTGTGTGAGTCAGTGTGAGTCATCACAGCTGTCACCCAGGTGTTGTGTGAGTCAGTGTAAGTCATCACTGCTGTCACCCAGGTGTTGTGTGAGTCAGTATGGTCTTCACTGCTGTCACCCAGGTGTTGTGTGAGTCAGTGTGAGTCATCAGTCAGTGCCGGGTTCGTACGTTGAACTACGTGTGGCCAGGAGTAACAGCCTGGTTGATCAGGTTCTGATCCACCAGGAGGCCTGGTTATGGACCGGGCCGCGGGGGCGTTGATCCCCGGAATACCCTCCAGGTAGACTCCAGGTAGACTGCTGTCATCCAGGAGTTGAGTGAGTCAGTGTGTGTACCTTGCCTTAGAGTATGTGTGTACTCACAGGGCTGTGTTTACTGAGGTTGAGTCTCAGCTCCTGGCCCCGCCTCTTACACAACACTTGCCGGCTTTATTGCCTCGTGGCCTCTTGGGCTGTGTCGTACCTGCTCTTCAAACTGCGTATAGTGTTTGCCTCGATCACGTCCCTATCTCGCGCATTTCACAAGTATAACACCATCAGACTGAAAAAGGAGTTCCTAACATCCCTGTAGTTAAGTGTGTTTGTAGTTATACTCGCTCGCCCCTCTGTCTCACGGTTCAGACTGTTATGGCCAATAATCTGAGTATCTTGCACGTCGTGATCATGTCTCCCCCCTCCTCAGCTAAGGAACTAGTCTTGTTGCAAACCTTTACACCTCGAGTGTGTGTGTACTCACCTATTTGTGGTTCCAGGGGTCAAGTCATAGCTCCTGGCCCCGCCTCTTCGCTGGTCGCTACTAGGTCCACTCTCTCCCTGCTCCATGAGCTTTATCGTACCTCTTCTTAAAGCTATGGGTCCTGTCTCCACTACATCACTCTCCAGATTGTTCTACTTCCTGACAACTCTATGACTGAAGAAATACTTCCTAACATCCCTGTGACTCATCTGAGTCTTCAACTTCCGGGTGTGTCCCCTTGTTGCTGTGTCACATCTCTAAAACATTCTGTCTCTGTCCACCTTGTCAATTCCTCTCAGTATTTTATATGTCGTTATCATGTCCTCCCATCCCTCCTGTCCTCCAATGTTATCATGTCCCCCCTATCCCTCCTGTCCTTCAGTGTTATCCTGTCCCCCCTATCCCTTCTGTGTCATGTTATATCCTCCCTATCCCTCCTGTCCTCCAGTGTCGTCAGGTTAATTTCCCTTAACCTCTCCTCGTAGGACATACCCCTTAGCTCCGGGACTAGTCTTGACCAGGTGTGGGTTCCATACTAGTGCTGCATACTCCAGTATGGGCCTGACATACACGGTGTACAGAGTCTTGAATGATTCCTTACTCAGGTATTGGAACGCTATTCTCAGGTTTGCCAGGCACCCATATGCTGCAGCAGTTATCTGGTTGATATGCGCCTCAGGAGATGTGCTCGGTATTATACTCACCCCAAGATCCTTTTCCTTGAGTGAGTTTTGCAGTCTCTGATCTCTTAGACAGTACTCCGTTTTCGGTCTTCTCTGTCCTTCCCCAGACTTTATAACTCTGCACTTGATTGGGTTAAATTCTAGGAGCCAGTTGTCGGACCAGGCTTGCAGCCTGTCCAGATCCCCTTGTGTGTGTACTCACCTATTTGTACTCACTTATTTGTGGTTGCAGGGGTCGATTCATAGCTCCTGGCCCCACCTTTTCACTGATGGCTACTAGGTCCTTTCTCTCCCTGCTCCATGAGCTTTATCAAACCTCGTCTTAAAGCTATGTATGGTTCCTGCCTCCACTATATCACTTTCCAGACTATTCCACTTCCTGACAACTCTATGACTGAAGAAATACTTCCTAACATCCCTTTGACTCGTCTGAGTCTTGTGTGTGTGTGTGTGTGTGTGTGTGTGTGTGTGTGTGTGTGTGTAGGCACTGAAGCCTCAAGTGAAGCCTCTGGCAGTCAACCATGACTCATACGAGGGGGGGAATTTAGAAGTACATGTATTAGTATTGGGGTGGAGAGGAGGGGGAGGGTAGCAGGGAGAGGTGGATGTTGGGAAGGAGAGGAGGGGAGGGTAGACCTACAAACACTTACATTCATATTGATGGCACCTAGGCCTACACTTGAAGTCTTATACAATGTTTACTGTACGTTGAGTTGAGTTATTACTCCATATAAGCGAGGAACACTCGGAGGAGCCTACGCAACACTCACAATCTTGCCCACCATCTATAATACGCACATTTATAGTGCCCCTGGGCACGCCAGTACCCCAGGGCAAGTTCCTGGGGCACCCGGGCATTTCTGAGTGGTGAGTAGGGAAAAGGTCAAGGACACGGTACAAGGACACGGACAAACAAGATTGTGAGAACACCCTGGAAATATATATACGCAAATATATATACGTATATATATATATATATATATATGTGTGTGTGTGTGTGTGTGTTGATGTACATGAAAGCTTACACACTCGTACATACACATGTATGAAGGTTGACACTACTGAAGTCTCTCAGCTCAGACTGACACTACTGAAGTCTCTCAGCTCAGACTGACACTACTGAAGTCTCTCAGCTCAGACTGACACTACTGAAGTCTCCCAGCTCAGGCTGACACTACTGAAGTCTCTCAGCTCAGGCTGACACTACTGAAGTCTCTCAGCTCAGACTGACACTACTGAAGTCTCTCAGCTCAGCATGACACTACTGAAGTCTCTTAGCTCAGGCTGACACTACTGAAGTCTCTCAGCTCAGGCTGACACTACTGAAGTCTCTCAGCTCAGCATGACACTACTGAAGTCTCTCAGCTCAGACTGACACATTTCATAACCTCACATGTGTGTAAGACATCTTCAGGTATGGTAGGACTACAGACAGTGAAGTCAGGGTACATCATTTATGAATTGAGATCAACAGAGAGTTGGATGTCAATAGCACCTGAGCCCAGCTGGACTACAAGTACCTCTCTCAGGTTACATCACCTGATAATGTAGACCAGACTAAATGTAAACTTTGACACATTGACTATTGTCACAGCCTATAATAATAATAATAATAATAATAATAATAATAATAATAATAATAATAATAATAATAATTCACTCAGAAATGTCCAAGAATACCCTGGCTTTGCCCACTGTAAATACCTCATACCCACTGGAACTTGTTTAAATTCAAGAATACTTTACTAAAATATAAGGTAATGTGCAAACCAACCACGGGGGGAGTTGAATGATAGTTCTAGGCCTTTCGTGTTGCAATTAATACATCATCAGGAGCTTCCAGTGTCGCAGAAAAGAGGAGGTCCCAGCAGATACCATCATAGGGAACGCCCTTGCACTCACACCATGGGTATGGTGTGACACTACCACCCACACCATAGGTATGGTGTGACACTACCATCCACACCATGGGTATGGTGTGACACTACCACCCACACCATGGGTATGGTGTGACACTACCACCCACACCATGGGTATGGTGTGACACTACCATCCACACCATGGGTATGGTGTGACAGTACCACCCACACCATGGGTATGGTGTGACACTACCACCACACCATGGGTATGGTGTGACACTACCACCACACCATGGGTATGGTGTGACACTACCACCCACACCATGGGTATGGTGTAACACTACCACCCACACCATGGGTATGGTGTGACACTACCACCCACACCATGGGTATGGTGTGACACTACCACCCACACCATGGGTATGGTGTGACACTACCACCCACACCATGGGTATGGTGTGACACTACCACCCACACCATGGGTATGGTGTAACACTACCACCCACACCATGGGTATGGTGTGACACTACCACCCACACCATGGGTATGGTGTGACACTACCACCCACACCATGGGTATGGTGTGACACTACCACCCACACCATGGGTATGGGCTCTCTCTCTCCCTCTCTAATTACATTCTTGCTTCCCACATCTGTTCTTACCTCTTCTTCCCCTGTTCATTGTTCCCGTTACACCCCTCCCCCGTGGGTCCCACCCCAGGGTTCCTCCTACGACCAACGACCTCTCCCCCCTCCCTCAGCCCCCTCCTCGGAGCAAGGAAGGTGACCGGGGCAGCAGCCCCCTCCCCCAGGTTCACTCTTACCTTACTCGGGTTCAACTTATGAGGGAAGGACGGTGAAGGAAGGAAGGAAGGACGGAAAGAAGGAAGGAAATAAGGAAGGAGGAGATGAGAAAAGAAGAAGAGAGATGTAATAGCCAAGAAATTAAGATGGTTTACCTGTCAGAGGGGGAGACAGGAATAGAGGGCAGGAAGAGAAGGAAGGGAGACAGAGAGGTAGAAAAGGAAGGAAGGAAGGGAGAGAGAGAGAGGTACCTGAGAGACATGACTGAGACAAAATACTCTCTCACAAGAGAGATATCTCTTCCTCCTCCTGGTAGTGGGATTCAATATTTTTACTTAATGTTGGAATATTATTCTTGAGTGTTGACTGAGTCAAGTTTGTTGACACAAGGCTTGTTCAACACGCACACACACTCATACACTCACACACACACTCACACACGCACACACACACACACACACGCACTCACACACACTCACACACACACACACACTCACACACACGCACACACACACACACACGCACACACACACACACACTCACACACACACACATACTATATAAATATATATATATATATATATATATATATATATATATATATATATATATATATATATATATATATATATATATATATATATATATATACAAAACAAGCACGGGAAGTTGAATGATAGCTCTAGGCCTTTCGTGTTGTAATCAACACATCATCAGGAGCTTGCAATGTTGGAAGAGCATTCCCTGTGATCGTATTTCTTTGGACCTCCTCCTCTTTTCTAAGACAGAAATTCAGATTAATTGACGTGTATATATATTTCGATCCTCTTCTGCTGAAGAGGATCCAAAAAGAGGATCGAAATAGATAGATCAACAATCTTCTGAGTATGTGTTTCCACGTGGGTTAATGAATATATATAAATATATGCATGTGTGTGTGTACCCACCTGTATGTGGTTGCAGGGGGTCGATTCACAGCTCCTGGTGTGAGTGTTGGATCCTCAGGACGTGTTGGTTCGTGGAACAGTACAGTGCACAATGTAAATTTACATATAAATCAGTTTACCGGAGTTTCACATCTATTACGAGAGGTTGTAAATACCTTGACAAGAAGTGTTAAATCCGTTTTATGAGAGGTATATACCAAGTAGTGTAAAATAAGAGGTGTAAATTAAGGGGTGTAAATTAAGAGGTGTAAATTAAGATGTGTAAATTAAAGGGTGTAAATTAAGTGGCGTAAATTAAGAGGTGTAAATTAAGTGGTGTTGAATGATGGTGAAGACATGAGTGAGGTAGGAAGGTTGTTGACACTAACTTGTCCACTACACATCAACTACCACATCCGCTGCTTCTCTTACGAATTATGTGTCCGGCACCACAACCACTAATACTACCACCACCACTACCACCACAACCACTATCACCACAACTACCACCACCACCACCACCACAACTATCACCACCACTACCATCATCACTATCACCACAACTACCACCACTTCAACTACTACCACAACTACCACCAACCATAACTACCACCACCACTATTACCACCTGTCTTGTGTACTCACCTAGCTGTATGTGCTGTAAGTCAAATCAACTTCAGAAATTGAAACGTACGTGTGTGTGTGTGTGTATTCACCTAGTTGTGGTTGCAGGGGTCGATTCATAGCTCCTGGCCCCGCCTCTTCACTGGTCGCTACTACGTCACTCTTCCTGCTCCATGAGCTTTATCATACCTCTTCTTAAATCTATGTATGGATCCTGCCTCCACTACATCACTTCCCAGACTATTTCACTTCCTGACCACTCTTCCTAACATCCCTGTGATTCATCTGAGTCTTCAACTTCCAAATGTGTCCCCTTGTAGCTGTGTCCCATCTCTGGAACATCCTGTCTCTGTCCACCTTGTCGATTCCCCTCAGTATTTTATATGTCGTTATCATATCTTCCCTATCTCTCCTGTCCTCCAGTGTCGTCAGGTCGATTTCCCTTAACCTCTCCTCATAGGACATACCCCTTAGCTGCAGGACTAGTCATGTGTGTGTGTGTGTGTGTGTGTGTGTGTGTGTGTGTGTGTGTGTGTGTGTGTGTGTGTGTGTGTGTGTGTGTGTGTGTGTGTGTGTGTGTGTGTGTGTGTGTGTGTGTGTGTGTGTGTGTGTGATGTGTGTGTGTGTGTGTGTGTGTGTGTGTGTGTGTGTGTGTGTGTGTGTGTGTGTGTGTGTGTGTGTGTGTGTGTGTTTATTTGTTTACAAGGTATTTCTTTTGTTTCAGATTGAGCCAAGATGATTCACTACTCAGTATGTGTCGTGGTGCTGATACTGGCAGGTCAGTAAATACTCTCTCTCTCTAAGTAGCATTAGTGGTTATAATTATAATTTTAATTTTTAAAAGGGTGGAGGGGTAAGCCAGTGGAAGGTCTCAGCCAGATGAGCAAAAGCTCCAGATGCGGGTCCTCATATGACTAAGACCCGCGTCAGGAAACACTTGTCCTGTTTCCTGACAAATCGTACCTAACTCTCTCTCTCTCTCTCTCTCTCTCTCTCTCTCTCTCTCTCTCATTCATGAGTGTTATCAGCGGTATCTGAGTGTACACTTGAGATAAGGCAGATACTAAAACACAATCTGTGCCCACAGCAAGTGTCATGGTACCCGGGATGCCCCAGGCTGCACCCAGAACCTTCAAAGACCCACGACTTAATGGCAACGACCTGCTTGTGGATGCCCAGGTTGGCAGGGTATTGTTGGATGCCCCCCGAGGTGCCAGACTCATCAGTACCAGCCCTGTTCTTCTTCCCCTACTGGAGCGACTTGCTGATAATGCCACGCTGATCCGTCCCAACCTTGTTGACACCTTCAGATGTGATGGGAAGGTACGTGTGTACTCACCTGTATATGGTTGCAGGGGTCCAGTCACAGTTCCTGGCCCCTCCTTTTCGCTGGTCACTATCTCCCTGCTCCATGAGTTTTATCATACCTCTTCTTAAAGCTATGTATGGATCCTGCCTTCACTACATCACTCTCCAGATTGTTCCACTTCCTGACAACTCTGTGGCTGAAGAAATACTTCCTAACATCCCTGTGACTCATCTGAGTCTTCAACTTCCAGTTGTGACCCCTTGTTGCTGTGTCACATCTCTGAAACATTCTGTCCCTATCCACCTTTTCAATTCCTCTCAGTATTTTATATGTCGTTATCATGTCCTCCCCTATCACTCCTGTCCTCGTGTTGCCAGGTTGAGTTCCCCTCTCCTCGTAGAACACCCCTTAGCTCCGGGACTAGTCTTGTTGCAAACCTTTGCACTTTCTCTAATTTCTTGACTTGTGTGTGTGTGCGTTTTCATCTATTTATTTGTAGTAACAGGGGTCAAATCTTAGCTCCTAGCTCCTCTCTGCTGGCCGCTACTGGGCCCACTCCTGGCTTCACGAGCCCTATCATACCTCTTCTTAAAACAATGTATTAATCCTGTTTCTACCTCTTTACCATCTAGATCGTTGGCCCCTCTAAGGCTGAATAAGTATTTCCTAACATCCGTGGCTCATCTGTGGCTTAACTTGCAGCTATGTCAGCTATTACTTGTTTCCCGCCTCTAAGACAGCCTGTCACTATCTACCCTGTCAGTCTTCTGAGTATCTGGTATGTTGTTATCATGTCTCCCCTGGTTCTATCTTCCAATATATTTGTGCTAGCCTCTTAACTCAGCAACAAGCCTTGTTAAATACCTCTCTGAAGGTTCCATGTTGGTGCTGCGTACTCCGGCAGGTATCTAACTGAGGCAGGACAGGTGTGAACCCCAGCTAACAGGTGTCTCCCACAGGGGTATGGGTATTATGCTGACCAGGACAACGAGTGCCAGGTGTTCCACGTCTGCTTGCCCTTGGATCAGCTCTACCCTGACAACTTTACCACACCCGTTGTCTACCAGTTCAGTTTTATCTGCCCAGAGTACACTATCTTCAGCCAGGTGAGCTTTAGATATTTCCAGGTGAGTTAAATATACTCCCAGGGGAGGTTACATACTTCTAGGTGAGTTAAAGATACTCCCAGGTGAAGTTAGATACCCAGGTGAGTTAAAGATACTCCCAGGTGAGCTAAAGATACTCCCAGGTGAGGTTAGATATTACCAGGTGAGATAAAGATACTCCTAGGTGAGTTAAAGATACTCCCAGGTGAGGTTAGATACTTCCAGGTGAGGTTAAATACTCCCAGGTGAGGTTAGATATTACCAGGTGAGCTAAAGATACTCCCAGGTGAGGTTAGATATTACCAGGTGAGCTAAAGATACTTCCATGTGAGGTTAGATACACCCAGATGAGCTAAAGATACTCCCAGGTGAGCTAAATATACTCCCAGGTGAGGTTATATACTCCCAGGTGAGGTTAGATACTCCCAGGTGAGTTAAAGATACTCCCAGGTGAGCTAAAGATACTCCCAGGTGAGCTAAAGATACTCCCAGGTGAGGTTAGATATTACCAGGTGAGCTAAAGATATCCCTAGGTGAGTTAAAGATACTCCCAGGTGAGTTAAAGATACTCCCAGGTAAGGTTAGATACTCCCAGGTGAGATAAAGATACTCCCAGGTAAGGTTAGATATCCCAAGTGAGATAAAGATACTCCCAGGTAAGGTTAGATACTCCCAGGTAAGGTTAGATACTCCCAGGTGAGATAAAGATACTCCCAGGTAAGGTTCGATATCCCAAGTGAGATAAAGATACTCCCAGGTAAGGTTAGATATCCCAAGTGAGATAAAGATACTCCCAGGTAAGGTTAGATATCCCAAGTGAGATAAAGATACTCCCAGGTAAGGTTAGATACTCCCAGGTGAGATAAAGATACTCCCAGGTAAGGTTCGATATCCCAAGTGAGATAAAGATACTCCCAGGTAAGGTTAGATATCCCAAGTGAGATAAAGATACTCCCAGGTAAGGTTAGATACTCCCAGGTGAGATAAAGATACTCCCAGGTAAGGTTAGATACTCCCAGGTGAGATAAAGATACTCCCAGGTAAGGTTAGATACTCCCAGGTGAGATAAAGATACTCCCAGGTAAGGTTAGATACTCCCAGGTGAGATAAAGATACTCCCAGGTAAGGTTAGATATTCCAAGTGAGATAAACTAAAAACAAAAAACATTTCGTAGAAACAGTAGATTAAGATACTCTCATGTTATATTTTGTTTACATTAATTTGCTATGGTATCTCCTCAGCCAGTAATACCATCATCATACCTAGCAGTAATACCAGCCTCTCAATATACCAACCCATACCACGGGTGGGGTTAGAACCCGCGATCAGAGTCTCAAAACTCCAGACCTTCGCGTTAGCCACTGGGCCAGCTACCTTCCCCACCCGTGGTATGGTTTATTTGCGATCGTGTCATTACGATTTCGTGACTCTCAATATACCCCCTCACGACCCCCACAGGATGCCATGGTATGTGCCTGGGCGACGGAAGCGGTGCCTTGCGAGTATGCCCACGACCTCTACTGGATGAATCAAAATTTCTTCAGGAAAGTACCTACTGAGGATGGCTACGGTGAACGTTATGCTGAGGTCAATGAGGCTCTTCCTGAGACTGGTTCTCTGTAGTGATCTTTCCCGCTGACCTTCGTTTAGTGTTCTGTCTCTGTTGGGGTACACTTCAGGGCAGGACCGAGTTCTCCCGCTGACCTTCATTAAAAGTTCTGTCTCTGTTGGGGTACACTTCAGGGCAGGACTTCACTAGCAACATCAACGTTCTCTCAGGAGAGAAGTAAAGTCTGCCAAGACTTCACAGAAAACGGACATTGTACATCTTCAAGCGCTTAACTAATGGGCATTTTTTTAATAAGTTTTAGCCTTGTTACTGTGTGTTAATAAGGGGGAGGAGGAGGAGGAAGAGTCGCAGCCACTCTACGTACAGGAAGATCTGCTTAAATCCACAACACAAACAACAAACAGATAATGCAAAGTTTCACTTATAAGTATTGCTGTCAGCTTAACCTAACACTTTGTACACACCTCTCTCTTTCTCTCTCTCTCTCTCTCTCTCTCTCTCTCTCTCTCTCTCTCTCTCTCTCTTTCTTGCTACCGCACTCTCACACATTTCACACACTCTGTTCCTTATTTTGGTAAACTCCTAAGCTTGTAGTGAAGGACACTAGCCTTCACTGTCACAATAATTAGCGTCAGGATGAGTGATCTTGTTCACGGAGCGGGGTTCCAGGTGGCTCAGACATGGGTCTCGTGGTGTTCCTAAATGGAGTTAATAACGTACAGACCTTACACATGTATGGGATGGTGCTCACATCAGACACTCACACTGTATAAGTTGTATGGGTGTGTGTATGTTCGTGTCATCACTCACTCTTATTGTTCTACATTGTCAATAAATAAAATGTTTGTGTTTGTCTCTGTGACCTCGTTTTATTTGTCCAGTTGTTGGTAACCAGGTCACCCTGATGCTAACGGTGGTAGTAAGTCTGACCAGGACAATATTAATGGAGGATGTAAGCGTTCTGGAGGTGGGAAGTACAGTGTGTGCACTCTAAAAGATGGGTAGGGGATGTTACAGTTGTGGAGGTGGGAAGTACAGTGTGTGCACTCTAAAAGATGGGTAGGGGATGTTACAGTTGTGGAGGTGGGAAGTACAGTGTGTGCACTCTAAAAGATGGGTAGGGGATGTTACAGTTGTGGAGGTGGGAAGTACAGTGTGTGCACTCTAAAAGATGGGTAGGGGATGTTACAGTTGTGGAGGTGGGAAGTACAGTGTGTGCACTCTAGATGGGTAGGGGATGTTACAGTTGTGGAGGTGGGAAGTACAGTGTGTGCACTCTAAAAGATGGGTAGGGGATGTTACAGTTCTGACGGTGGGAAGTAGAGTAACTGCACTCTGAAGTATTGGTGGGGATGTCACAGGTCTGGAGGTGGGAAGTAGAGTGCCTGCACTCTGAAGGATGAGTGAGGATGTTACAGTACACATAGTTTTCTGAACTGTGACGTCAGCACACCTGTGGCAAGACAACAATTGAATGAATGACGGTGAATATGTTTCCTCTCTGAGTTACACTAACTCAGTGGCAGATGACCGATATGTTTAAAAATATAATAAAAAGAATAATAATAATAATAATCAGGAGGGTGTGCAAAAGAAAGAAATGAAAAGTGAACACAGAAAGAACACGGTAGTAAGAGTAATCAAGTCCAGAAAGTGAAACATTGGATATAAGATTGGGAGGAGGAAGTATGGAGGAGGTAAATGTGTTCTGATATTTGGAAGTAGAAGCAGACTGGTCTATGAATAAGTAAGTTTATTCAGGTATACACAAATACAGTTACATAGATTATCATACATAGCAGCATATGTATAGAGAACCTGGGTAATTTGTGAAAGATTATGTGAGTCACAGAACAGACGAGGGAGAAATAGGTAGGTGGTGTATTGAGGCGTCTGTGCAAAGACGTTTGTCTGTGCAGGCAAAAAAAATAAGGCGAATGTATCACTGCTCAGACACTGTGCCTCAGTGTAAGCTTACACTGCTCAGACACTGTGCCTCAGTGTAAGCTTACACTGCTCAGACAATGTGCCTCAGTGTAAGCTTACACTGCTCAGACACTGTGCCTCAGTGTAAGCTTACACCTGCTCAGACACTGTGCCTCAGTGTAAGCTTACACTGCTCAGACACTGTGCCTCAGTGTAAGCTTACACTGCTCAGACACTGTGCCTCAGTGTAAGCTTACACTGATCAGACACTGTGCCTCAGTGTAAGCTTACACTGCTCAGACACTGTGCCTCAGTGTAAGCTTACACTGCTCAGACACTGTGCCTCAGTGTAAGCTTACACTGCTCAGACACTGTGCCTCAGTGTAAGCTTACACTGATCAGACACTGTGCCTCAGTGTAAGCTTACACTGCTCAGACACTGTGCCTCAGTGTAAGCTTACACTGATCAGACACTGTGCCTCAGTGTAAGCTTACACTGCTCAGACACTGTGCCTCAGTGAAGCTTACACTGCTCAGACACTGTGCCTCAGTGTAAGCTTACACTGCTCAGACACTGTGCCTCAGTGAAGCTTACACTGTCAGACACTGTGCCTCAGTGTAAGCTTACACTGATCAGACACTGTGCCTCAGTGTAAGCTTACACTGCTCAGACACTGTGCCTCAGTGTAAGCTTACACTGATCAGACACTGTGCCTCAGTGTAAGCTTACACTGATCAGACCTGTGCCTCAGTGTAAGCTTACACTGCTCAGACACTGTGCCTCAGTGTAGCTTACACTGCTCAGACACTGTGCCTCAGTGTAAGCTTACACTGCTCAGACACTGTGCCTCAGTGTAAGCTTACACTGCTCAGACACTGTGCCTCAGTGTAAGCTTACACTGCTCAGACACTGTGCCTCAGTGTAAGCTTACACTGCTCAGACACTGTGCCTCAGTGTAAGCTTACACTGCTCAGACACTGTGCCTCAGTGTAAGCTTACACTGCTCAGACACTGTGCCTCAGTGTAGCTTACACTGCTCAGACACTGTGCCTCAGTGTAAGCTTACACTGCTCAGACACTGTGCCTCAGTGTAAGCTTACACTCTCAGACACTGTGCCTCAGTGTAAGCTTACACTGCTCAGACACTGTGCCTCAGTGTAAGCTTACACTGCTCAGACACTGTGCCTCAGTGTAAGCTTACACTGCTCAGACACTGTGCCTCAGTGTAAGCTTACACTGCTCAGACACTGTGCCTCAGTGTAAGCTTACACTGCTCAGACACTGTGCCTCAGTGTAAACTTACACTGCTCAGACACTGTGCCTCAGTGTAAGCTTACACTGCTCAGACACTGTGCCTCAGTGTAAGCTTACACTGCTCAGACACTGTGCCTCAGTGTAAGCTTACACTGCTCAGACACTGTGCCTCAGTGTAAGCTTACACTGATCAGACACTGTGCCTCAGTGTAAGCTTACACTGCTCAGACACTGTGCCTCAGTGTAAGCTTACACTGCTCAGACACTGTGCCTCAGTGTAAGCTTACACTGCTCAGAACTGTGCCTCAGTGTAAGCTTACACTGATCAGACACTGTGCCTCAGTGTAAGCTTACACTGCTCAGACACTGTGCCTCAGTGTAAGCTTACACTGATCAGACACTGTGCCTCAGTGTAAGCTTACACTGCTCAGACACTGTGCCTCAGTGTAAGCTTACACTGTTCCTAAGAGCAGAGGCACTGTCAGTTCACCCTTGTTCTTCACCATCTTGCTCAAGAACATGAACAAACATCAAATCCTCAATTCACTTCTCAAGAGTTCCGGGTAGCACAGCACTACAGTAGGCCTACAGGCACTACAGTATGTCTACAGGCACTACGGTAGGCCTACAGGCACTACGGTAGGCCTACAGACTACAAAGGTTGAGTGCACCAGCCACTTCCTTACCTTCACCTGATGCACTACTCACCACCCTCCATATATACAGTTGAACAAGACACGTCAACAAACACTGTGTAATATTAGAAAACATTTCGCTGGTGGAACCTTGATCACTTGCAACACACAAGCGTCCAGAATGACTATGTAGGCACAGATGTGAGGTGACACAGACAGTCACCTGAGAAGAAGTCAGTGTCTGCAGGTATTGGGTTGTCCACTGCAATCTGTATTTTGAGTTGCTAGATTATTTTGAGTAACTTCAGTACACGTGAAACACACCTCGTGTACTTTTACAAATAAAAGGTGTGCTGTTGTCTTGAGTCTTTTTTATAACTATAATTTAATACTTAACAGGTTTAATATTAGTGGAGAATCTACGCCTTATGGCAGTAAACAACTTGTACTCATTTTTTAATTCCTCCCTCACAGGTTGGGTACTCTGGTTGGTACTCTTGCTACACAATCTAGCTGTTCCACTCTCCTCTTTCTGTGCCCAGAATCTCTGGACTTCTCTGTGGCTTCTCTTAATAAGAGGTTCAGCCTCGACCTTCAGTACATTACCTTGCAGCTGCGTCCATAACTCAAGTCTCACACCCAAAGTTTGGTAAATTAATAGTGTCCCCATATTACACTGTTTATTTTCTTAAATACCCAGAAGTTACACATTTGAAGCTCACGGTACCCACACACACACAATCCCATGTGTTGTATCACTAATATACTACAAACAGTATCGGTCCTAGTACCAATCCTTGCGGGACCCCGTCTGTTACACTCCCCCATTCTGACATATCTTCTCGGATTTTCACTCTGTTTCATCAGCTAACATATTCTTCTGCATTCTCCTTTCTTTTGGTTTTTCCTCCATAGATCAACTTTGTCTCCACAATTACCTCACCTCTCTACCCATATTCCTCACCTCCTCCTCAGGTGAAATGATGGACCTCTACTCGACTTTCCCCACAGGTGGTCTGGTGGCTAGAGCTCTCGCTTCACACACGGAGGGCCCGGGTTTGATTCCCGGCGGGGTGGAAACATTTCGACGTGTTTCCTTACACCTGTTGTCATGTTCACCTAGCATCAAATAGGTACCTGGGTGTTAGTTGACTGGTGTGAGTCGCATCCTGGGGGACAAGATTGAGGACCCCAATGGAAATAAGACAGACAGTCCTCGATGACGCACTGACTTTCTTGGGTTATCCTGGGTGGCTAACCCTCCGGGGTTAAAAATCCGAAGAAATCTTATTCTCTCTCTTATTTTTATTCGTTTCCAGTGGTTGTTAGGTCTAGGCTTCCCTCTCAGTGGTTGTTAAGTCTAGGCTTCCCTCTCAGTGGTTGTTATGTCTAGGCTTCCCTCTCAGTGGTTGTTAGGTCTAGGCTTCCCTCTCAGTGGTTGTTAGGTCTAGGCTTCCCTCTCAGTGGTTGTTAGGTCTAGGCTTCCCTCTCAGTGGTTGTTAGGCCTAGGCTTCCCTCTCAGTGGTTGTTAGGTCTAGGCTTCCCTCTCAGTGGTTGTTAGGCCTAGGCTTCCCTCTCAGTGGTTGTTAGGCCTAGGCTTCCCTCTCAGTGGTTGTTAGGTCTAGGCTTCCCTCTCAGTGGTTGTTAGATCTAGGCTTCCCTCTCAGTGGTCGTTAGGTCTAGGCTTCCCTCTCAGTGGTTGTTAGGCCTAGGCCTTCCTCTCAGTTGTTGTTAGGTCTAGGCTTCCCTCTCAGTGGTTGTTAGGTCTAGGCTTCCCTCTCAGTTGTTGTTAGGTCTAGGCTTCCCTCTCAGTGGTTGTTAGGTCTAGGCTTCCCTCTCAGTGGTTGTTAGGTCTAGGCTTCCCTCTCAGTGGTTGTTAGGTCTAGGCTTCCCTCTCAGTTGTTGTTAGGCCTAGGCTTCCCTCTCAGTTGTTGTTAGGCCTAGGCTTCCCTCTCAGTGGTTGTTAGGTCTAGGCTTCCCTCTCAGTGGTTGTTAGGCCTAGGCTTCCATCTCAGTTGTTGTTAGGCCTAGGCTTCCATCTCAGTTGTTGTTAGGCCTAGGCTTCCCTCTCAGTGGTTGTTAGGTCTAGGCTTCCCTCTCAGTGGTTGTTAGGTCTAGGCTTCCCTCTCAGTGGTTGTTAGGTCTAGGCTTCCCTCTCAGTGGTTGTTAGGTCTAGGCTTCCCTCTCAGTTGTTGTTAGGTCTAGGCTTCCCTCTCAGTGGTTGTTAGGTCTAGGCTTCCCTCTCAGTGGTTGTTAGGCCTAGGCTTCCCTCTCAGTGGTTGTTAGGCCTAGACTTCCCTCTCAGTGGTTGTTAGGTCTAGGCTTCCCTCTCAGTGGTTGTTAGGCCTAGGCTTCCCTCTCAGTGGTTGTTAGGCCTAGGCTTCCCTCTCAGTGGTTGTTAGGCCTAGGCTTCCCTCTGAAGGGTAACAGGAAAGAGGTAACATGGCCTCGGTTGAACACCATCAGATGTTTTCAGGTCGTAAGATAGCTAGACCAGTGGAGGACCAACATTTTTGGGGCCCTGAAGCCTGAACTGTCATGAGGCCCCCTGGGCAACCAACAACGAGGTCTGGGTAGCCACTGTTGGCTTCCTCAGTGGCTTCTTCCATCAGACATCAACAAAATACAAGTTTTAATTTCTGTCATGAATGTTAATGGTGTTTTAAATTGTTTATAATTATTATATAATAAATATATTTACAATGGCCCAGCCTTAATTTGATTTTGTTTGTTTACGGCCTAGCCAGGCCTAGTCTATATGGTAATTTACTAACTTTTAATTTTTATTATAATTATTATTTTGTATTGAATTACACTATATTATAAATATTATTTTTTAAACCCCTCTAATACAGTAGACTCAAATTTTTTAAGCAATGTGGACTAAATTCACTTCCGGGGCCCCTCCGGGATTGGGGGCCCTCAAGCTTAATTAGTTTCATAGTAGATTCGTCCCTGGGCTAAACTGGGGATAGGGATGGACTAGGGAGGGATAGAGCAGCTCTGCAGGTGGTGGGAGAGAGAGAGAGAGAGGGGGGGGAGGGAGAGAGAGAGAGGGGGCAGAGAGAGAGAGGGGAGAGGAGAGAGAGAGAGAGAGAGAGAGAGAGAGAGAGAGAGAGAGAGAGAGAGAGAGAGAGAGAGAGAGAGGAAGATAAGAGAGATGGAAGACAGTTCATGAACTGTCCTTGTGAGATACTAGTCACCAGAACATAAGATAGAGAACTGTCTCACCAGGTGAAGGTGGCACTGCTCCCTGTTTGCACTCTGGGAGACACTCCTCCAGGCACTCTACCTGGGAGACAGTGTTACATGCACTGTCTAGGAGACAGTACTGCATGCACTGTCTGGGAGACAGTACTGCATGCACTGTCTGGGAGACAGTGTTACATGCACTCTGTCTGGGAGACTTACATGCACTCTAGGAGACAGTGTTACATGCACTCTGTCTGGGAGACAGTATCCCAACTCAGGCTGACACTACTGAAGTCTCCCAGCTCAGACTGACACTACTGAAGTCTCTCAGCTCAGGCTGACACTACTGAAGTCTCCCAGCTCAGACTGACACTACTGAAGTCTCCCAGCTCAGGCTGACACTACTGAAGTCTCCCAGCTCAGACTAACACTACTGAAGTCTCCCAGCTCAGGCTGACACTACTGAAGTCTCCCAGCTCAGGCTGACACTACTGAAGTCTCCCAGCTCAGACTGACACTACTGAAGTCTCCCAGCTCAGGCTGACACTACTGAAGTCTCTCAGCTCAGACTAACACTACTGAAGTCTCCCAGCTCAGGCTGACACTACTGAAGTCTCCCAGCTCAGGCTGACACATTTCATTACTTTGTATATTTAAACCATCCCACATGATGGCGTAGGACTATAAAAACCATTGGTACACAATAATTGTTGCAACATCTCTCTCTCTCACCTGGTAAGCTGCCACATAAATCAAGGTTATGTCGCAGTGTGTTCCATCTGAGGAGAATAACCCACAATACCCTGGCTGGAACAATCCACAACTAACCCACAATACCGTGGCTGGAACAATCCACAACAAACCCTCAGTACCGTGGCTGGAACTATCCACAACTAACCCGCAATACCGTGGCTGAAACAATCCACAACTAACCCACAATACTCTGGTTGGAACAATCCACAACTAACCCACAATACCGTGGCTGGAACAATCCACAACAAACCCTCAGTACCGTGGCTGGAACTATCCACAACTAACCCGCAATACCGTGGCTGGAACAATCCACAACAAACCCTCAGTACCGTGGCTGGAACTATCCACAACTAACCCACAATACCGTGGCTGGAACAATCCACAACTAACCCGAAATACCGAGGCTGGAACAATCCACAACTAATCCTCAGTACCGTGGCTGGAACAATCCACAACTATCCCACAATACTCTGGCTGGAACAATCCACAACTAACCCGCAATACCGAGGCTGGAACAATCCACAACTAACCCACAATACCCTGGCTGGAACACTCCACTTGAAGTCCACAATACCCTGGCTGGATCAATCCACATCAATCCCACAGTTGGGTGATCAATTTCCAGACAAAGATTCCCTCTCAATGAGAGAAGCAACATTCTCTCACCAGCAAGTCGCCTTCCAGACAGGACCGAGTTCCAGGAAGAAGAGGTTCTGGGTTTGTCGACCTTCTACAACCCATCACAGATCACCGTTACCTAACATAAAACAGAGCCGATTATGGCCGCCTGGACCATATCAATCAAGTCTTGCAATGTAAACAACGCATTATGGGGCTGCAGCCTGCAGATGTTGCTTCTAACCTGTTCTACCGATCATCTATGTAAGGGAAGAGGACCTGACGCTACTGAAGGGCAGGTTAGGTAAGGTTCGTCAGGCAACAAGTGTTTCCTGACGCGGGTTTTACTCATATGACCCCAACAATGGAGATTTTGGTCATCTGACTGAAGCCTTCCGCTGGCTTTGTTATAACTGAAACTAGCCTTCCCTTGTGGAAATAAAGTTAGCCAAGGGGTAGTACCTTTAAGGTGTCGACTGCAGCTTTGGAGTGTCCGGCAGGCGTTTTGAGGTCAGAGTTTATATCAACAACTTACACTGGACTTCACATTCTCGAGAGAGAGAGACTGACACCAGTCACTGACACCAGTCAGTGCATCTGTCATCTTTATGTCTTGCAGGAGGAGCCACATGTCTATGGTGCACTGACACCAGTCAGTGCATCTGTCATCTTTATGTCTTGCAGGAGGAGCCACATGTCTATGGTGCACTGACACCAGTCAGTGCATCTGTCATCTTTATGTCTTGCAGGAAGAGCCACATGTCTATGGTGCACTGACACCAGTCAGTGCACCTGTCATCTTTATGTCTTGCAGGAGGAGCCACATGTCTATGGTGCACTGACACCAGTCACTGACACCATCAACAAACTTTTCGATGTCACTACCGCCAGGCTCCACATGGCTACGGATAACTCTGGCTGACAGTACTGTCAGTCTTGTGCTGGACTGCTGGTGCCTCTGGCTGACAGTACTGTCAGTCTTGTGCTGGACTGCTGGTGCCTCTGGATGACAGTACTGTCAGTCTTGTGCTGGACTGCTGGTGCCTCTGGATGACAGTACTGTCAGTCTTGTGCTGGACTGCCTGGTGCCTCTGGCTGACAGTACTGTCAGCTTGTGCTGGACTGCCGGTATCTCTGGATGACAGTACTGTCAGCTTGTGCTGGACTGCCGGTGCCTCTGGACTGACAGTACTGTCAGCTTGTGCTGGACTGCCGGTCCTCTGGTGACAGTACTGTCAGCTTGTGCTGGACTGCCGGTCCTCTGGCTGACAGTACTGTCAGTCTTGTCTGGACTGCCGGTCCTCTGGTGACAGTACTGTCAGTCTTGTCTGGACTGCCGGTCCCTCTGGATGACAGTACTGTCAGTCTTGTGCTGGACTGCCGGTGCCTCTGGCTGACAGTACTGTCAGTCTTGTGCTGGACTGCCGGTCCCTCTGGATGACAGTACTGTCAGTCTTGTGCTGGACTGCCGGTGCCTCTGGCTGACAGTACTGTCAGACTTGTGCTGGACTGCCGGTGCCTCTGGCTGACAGTACTGTCAGACATGGGAGTTGAGTTGGGCCACAGTTATGTACCTGAGGAAGAATGTCGTCAACACTAACACATAACTAGGTACAAACAGTCACCGCCAGCTGACGTAGACCTAAGTACAAACTGTCACCGCCAGGTGACGTAGACCTAAGTACAAACTGTCACCACCAGGTGACGTAGACCTAAGTACAAACTGTCACCGCCAGGTGACGTAGACCTAAGTACAAACTGTCACCGCCAGGTGACGTAGACCTAAGTACAAACTGTCACCGCCAGGTGACGTAGACCTAAGTACAAACTGTCACCGCCAGGTGACGTAGACCTAAGTACAAACTGTCACCGCCAGGTGACGTAGACCTAAGTACAAACTGTCACCGCCAGGTGACGTAGACCTAAGTACAAACTGTCACCACTAGGTGACGTAGACCTAAGTACAAACTGTCACCGCCAGGTGACGTAGACCTAAGTACAAAATGTCACCGCCAGGTGATGTAGACCTAAGTACAAACTGTCACCGCCAGGTGACGTAGACCTAAGTACAAACTGTCACCGCCAGGTGACGTAGACCTAAGTACAAACTGTCACCGCCAGACGTCTCTAAGTACAAACTGTCACCACCAGGTGATGTAGACACAAGTACAAACTGTCACCTTTACCACCATCATGTACATAAATGCCAAACAAAATTCAAAAACATTTTTTATTATTATTTATTGACACATCGGCCGTTTCCCACCAAGGCAGGGTGGCCATCAAGGCAGGTGGCCACCAAGGCAGGGTGGCCACCAAGGCATGGTGGCCACCAAGGCAGTTGGCCACCAAGGCAGTTGGCCACCAAGGCAGGGGGGCCACCAAGGCAGGGTGGCCACCAAGGCAGGGTGGCCACCAAGGCAGGGTGGCCACCAAGGCAGGGTGGCCAAGGCAGGGTGGCCATCCAAGGGTGGCCACGGGCAGGTGGCCACCAAGGCAGGGTGGCCACCAAGGCAGGGTGGCCACCAAGGCAGGGTGGCCACCAAGGCAGGTGGCCACCAAGCGGGGCAGGGTGGCCAAGGCAGGTGGCCACCAAGGCAGGTGGCCACAGGCAGGGTGGCCACCAAGGCAGGGTGGCCACCAAGGCAGGTGCACAGGAGTGGCCACCATAAGGCAGGGTGGCCACCAAGGCAGGGTGGCCACCAAGGCAGGGTGGCCACCAAGGCAGGGTGGCCACCAAGGCAGGGTGGCCACCAAGGCAGGGTGGCCACCAAGGCAGGGTGGCAAGGCAGGGTGGCCACCAAGGCAGGGTGGCCACCAAGGCAGGGTGGCCCCCAAGGCAGGTGGACAAAAAAATAATAGACAATTCTCAGCAAATGCCCCAGAAATGTCAGTATTTTATACCTTATAAGTTATTACCAAAAATGATAATATTTAAATGCCTAAGTTAATCTATTGTAAATAAGACTTATCGTAACTCACGTAACAAGCAGTTCCATGAAAGTTGTGGTGTTTTGTCTGTCAGGGCAAAACTAGGAACGAAAATGAGGAACGCAGATATGTGGAGAACAGAGAACGTTCCCGAGAACACATGAACAGAATTGAAGAGGATGTGGTGATGGTGTGGTGGTGTGGTTAGTGTGGTGGTGTGGTGGTGGTGGTGTGGTTGGTGGTGGTGTGGTTAGTGTGGTGGTGGTGTGGTGGTGGTGGTGTGGTGGTGGTGGTGTGGTTGGTGGTGGTGTGGTGGTGGTGGTGTGGTTGGTGGTGGACATGGTCTTGCCCAGTGACAATGGTGAACCTGCCTTGGTGCAGTATTTGCAATCCTCTGCCATATAAGACCGACTCTCAGGCCGGGCCACTCACATAAGGAACAGTGTGAGTCCCAGAACTGATCCAGTGGGACCCCAGTGTGAGTCTCAGAACTGATCCAGTGGGACCCCAGTGTGAGTCTCAGAACTGATCCAGTGGGAGGGAAGTTCCACTTGTACCGTCTCTGATACTCCCATCTCACTCACAAGTTCGTCTATTCATCTTCGAATGTTGTCTCTTAGCTATTCTCATTTTCCAAATAACAAAGAGTTAGACACGCATGACATAAGGTGAATGACACTCAAGTCAATCACACGCTCAGTTACAAGATGGGAGAAGGGAGACATAATTACGACATACACGATACTTAGACGCATTGACAGAGCAGAAACACTAAAAGTATAGGACTGGGTATAGGGGATCATGGATGGAAATATGTCAGAGAGTACTTCGTCACTCTGAGAGTGACCAGGTAGGGAACGATCTAGATGGAAAATGGGTGGGAGCAGACTCCATGCGCAGTTTTCAGATTAAGTATGATATGGTACACGAGGCCAGGAAGTGTGTAACTCTGTGTAAGAGTCCTGGAGGCACGGATCGAACCCCAGCAGTCACACTAGGTGAGTACAAGCCATCTATTGTCCATCATACCTCGTCCAGATAGTGTGAGGGGGACTGCATGTCACTCAGTGTGAGGGGCTGCATGTCACTCACTAAGGGGGGGGTTGCATATCAATACATCTCCGGACATTCCTCACAGCACAGCTACACTGGAGGGCATGTCATCTATCAGGTTCACTCACAACTGGACAATGGCATCTTGCACTACCAGAGACAGTCCTGATGACAGTTACATTGACATGCACTGACGTCTCAGTGTCAACTGCTGACAGATATACTCTGACATGCACTTAAGTTTCAGTGTCAACTACTGACAGATATACTCTGACATGCACTTAAGTTTCAGTGTCAACTGCTGACAGATACATTCTTTTATGCACTTAGGACAGACAGACTTGCCCTTCTTATTTAATCATGCACATGTGCAGTCGATGCTTGCATACATTAATCCAAAAGGTTTCAATCCTGTCCTTTTCAACCTAAATGTTTCCCCCTATATATTTTAGTTAGTAACTTTGAATACGGGATGTTCTCTCCTAGAATCTTGAGAGGATGAATGTTTGAAGCAGGAAATGTTATGCCCCTGAATGTTCACAGCAGACAGTTCCTTGGAACTGTCAGCAGAGTGCACCTTGAGTACTTTGAGGACCTCGTTATCACCACCAGTGACACACGAGTCAAAAACATGAAACTTTGTAGTTATGATGTTGCAGCTCTCTTCACAAATGTATCCTTATGACTGAGAAAGGTTCACAATGGACTCATCTTTCTATCCTTGTCAAGGCTTTCCTTGAAGCAATTGACCTGTGTCTTAGTTATAATTACTTCTCTTTCCATAGCTTTGTGTATAAACAGTTGTTTGGCATGACCATGGGATCACCACTGAGTGCAGTCATGGCCAACTTGTATATGAAGCCTATACAGGAGAAGGAGAGATTCACAGTTTGTATCATGGCCGAGATACCTCGAGGATATCTTAGTTATTGCTCCGAGAAGCCTCAGCACCTTCAACCTTCAGTAAAGTTTATTACAAGAAAATAAAATAATTGCCAGATTCCTTCTCTGGACGTCATGTTGTGCAATAACAGTGATAAACTAGATTTCAAGGTATACCATAAGCCCACTTACAGAAACTATATACTACATTTCCTATCCCATCACGACAGGAAAACAAAACATGGGATCATTATTGGAGTCTCCTGAGAACCCACAGGATTTGTTCTTCAATTGTGTCCCATCAGGAAAAATATGACTGCATAAACATGGTTTTCAGTAAACCACACTACCCCAAGCACGTTATTACCTACTTCAGAAGTAAAGCTAAAAAGATAATACACAACATCAGACAAGATGCCATCCAGTATTTACATTATCCTACCTGCTAAAAACACAAATAGTAAACTATCCAATACCATGTCCAAACATCAAGATTGGAGTCGTTAACAAATCATCCATTACCATCAGAAACTTAGTCAAAAAGACTGAACCCAATCATACCTCAGACTGTATCTACATCATACCATGTGGAGGATGTGAGAAGTATTACCTTGGTTAAACTTCCAGGAGTCTTACCACAAGGAATGATAAGAACAACGCTTGTACAACACACCTTAAAACAGAAAAAAAACTCTTGATGATTTCCCCCAAAGCTAGACTAGTTATTAAGGAAGCAGACTGGAAAAAATCAGACTTCTGGAATTAGCACTGCTCGTCACAACCAAAACTATTACACAAAACTCCGGTTCATTCTCAGTCTCAGTAATATTGGCTAAACTAATTCTCATCAAACCTGACACTGCTACTAGGTGACCTCACTTTAGTTGAAGAAGAATCTTTACTGGTGCAATGTTTTGCCACAGATAGGTGAAACGTTGTATCAACACACACTCCTTTGCTATCAGTGTCTTTCAAAATCACTGTTAGCGCACTGACCAGTGAGTTTTAGGTCTCACTGAGCATGGATTCAAGCCTCACCCGTTCCGTGATCCCCGTTCCGTGATCCCCGTTCCGTGATCCCCGTTCCGTGATCCCCGTTCCGTGATCCCCGTTCCGTGATCTGGTAAGACACTGCATAGGCGTCTGTGTTGATACGTTTCACCTATCTGTGGCAAAACGTTGCCCCGAGATTTGTTTTCAATCGTGTTACTATTTCGTGAGTTACGGTGTCCTAAAATACTGTCGGAACTTCGCCATTTGTGTGTAAACCTCAGTGATGTGATTCACACCTCACTTCTGCACAGATAATGTTCACTCATGTTCCTCTCCTCTGGATGATCAAGTTCATGTCCCTGGTGGACGGAGCCCGCACATTGTGTCTTATTTTTATACTTGTCGATAAAATTCAGCCTTTTTAAAACAATGACAGAAGTTTCGACAGTGTTGGCACTAGATGTTCTTACCACGACAGTGTTGGCACTAGATGTTCTTACCACGACAGTGTTGGCACTAGATGTTCTTACCACGACAGTGTTGGCACTAGATGTTCTTACCACGACAGTGTTGGCACTAGATGTTCTTACCACGACAGTGTTGGCACTAGATGTTCTTACCACGACAGTGTTGGCACTAGATGTTCTTGCCACGACAGTGTTGGCACTAGATGTTCTTGCCACGACAGTGTTGGCACTAGATGTTCTTACCACGACAGTGTTGCCACTAGATGTTCTAACCACGACAGTGTTGGCACTAGATGTTCTTACCACGACAGTGTTAGCACTAGATGTTCTTGCCACGACAGTGTTGGCACTAGATGTTCTTACCACGACAGTGTTGGCACTAAATATTCTTGCCACGACAGTGTTGGCACTAGATGTTCTTGCCACGACAGTGTTGGCACTAGATGTTATAACTATGAAAGTCTTGATGCTTTACCTCAGAAAGTTTGACCGTGAATGTTTTAACAGAGGCACTGTTGACTCCAGATGTGCTAACAAAGGAAGAGTGCACCATAGATGTTATAGCCCAAAACGTCTTGTCTTCAAACAACATTAGCTTTCAACGTTTAGTAAGAGCAACACACCTGTAAACACCAACCTCTAACCTTTCCTGACAGGTGAGCAGGAGCATCCACACACCTGTGACATACCTACCACCGGTTTCACGACCAGATTCTCCTGTTGGGCGCCTGCTCCACCAGATTATCGCTACCCGCAGCCCGCAGACCAACACAGTTATCACAGCCCGGCTAATCCACTCTTTCAAGAAACTCATCAAGGATTCTCTCAAAGATTTTCACCATTGTTCAAGCAATTTCTTATCTCTAATGGTCGTGGACCGTAGCTCGGTGATGGGGTTCTGCACACAACATGAAGGATCTGGTTTCAGTCACCTAGCAGTAAATAGGTACCTCTGTTTTAGTCAGCTGTTGTGGACCTGATCCTGGGAGAGAGGAAGAACACACACAGAAATAAACTACACTCTTTGTTTTTCTTGGGATTTTAAGTCTAACGTTATAATTATAAGAAATCGTCGTCCTCCTCCTCCTTCTTCTCCTCCTCCTCCTCCTTCTTCTCCTCCTCCTCCTCCTTCTTCTCCTCCTCCTCCTCCTTCTTCTCCTCCTCTTCCTTCTCCTTCGGCAAGATAGTGGCGCCAGTACAGGTAGATGCCCTAGTCATTACTGAAGGTGACTGGGTACAACTACCACCAAGAGACACATTGCAGCATCAAGATTTAACACCTTCGTGTGCAGTGCCACTACAAGAGAAACAAAACCACTTAGTATCTACCACAAGTAGAACCATCAGAGTGAAGCTCTGACGTTCAGAGAGCTGTGTTGAACCTGAGTGTGAGATATGCTGAGTGTGAGCCAGAGATCAGGTACTGGATCATTACAGAGAGACAAGAAGCCATCTTGAATCTCCATGTCTCCTGAGTCTTGTTTTCCCACGCTACGGCTCATTCCCCGAGGCTGTCAGCTACGCCAGAGACTGTCAGCGCTGACAGCCACGCCAGAGGCTGTCAGCGGTGGGAATATATCTCAGCGTTATGGTTCCTGGTGGCTGGGGAGGAGAGAACAGCAGCAGTGGGGCGGGTTTGCCACAGTCTATATAAAGCAGCTGACAGCAAGGCTTGTTAGAGAGCGTTTGCAGCGCACAACCCCGCTCAGCGCCCACACCTGCTGGCGCACAACCCCGCTCAGCGCCCACACCTGCTGGCGCACAACCCCACTCAGCGCCCACACCTGCTGGCGCACAACCCCGCTCAGCGCCCACACCTGCTGGCGCACAATCCCGCTCAGTGCATACACTCGGCGGCGCACAACCCCGCTCAGCGCCCACACCTGCTGGCGCACAACCCCACTCAGCGCCCACACCTGCTGGCGCACAACCCCGCTCAGCGCCCACACCTGCTGGCGCACAATCCCGCTCAGTGCATACACTCGGCGGCGCACAACCCCGCTCAGCGCCCACACCTGCTGGCGCACAACCCCGCTCAGCGTTCATACTTGCTGGCGCATAACCCCGCTCAGCGCTCATACTACAGCGCAATGACGTCACGCTGTACTACTGCCTGTAGCTAGATCCTTCTGTAATTACTGTACCTGGTGCGTGGACCTGCTGTTGCTGCACCACCAGTGTAGCACCACCACCAGTGTAGTACCACCACCAGTGTAGCACCACCACCAGTGTAGCACCACCACCAGTGTAGCACCACCACCAGTGTAGCACCACCACCAGTGTAGCACCACCAGTGTAGCACCACCAGTGTACCACCACCAGTGTAGCACCACAACCAGTGTAGCACCACCAGTGTACCACCACCACCAGTGTAGCACCACAACCAGTGTAGCAGCACCACCAGTGTAGCACAGTCACCAGTGTAGCAACACCACCACCAGAGTAGCACCACCAGTGTAGCACCACCATCTGTGTAGCACAACCAGTGTAGCAACACCAGTGCATCACCACCAGTGCAGCAACACCAGTGCACCACCACCAGTGCAGCAACACCAGTGCACCACCACCAGTGCACTACCACCGGTGCAGCACCACCAGGGTAGCACCACCAGTGTAGCACCACCACCAGTGCACCACCACTGGTGCAGCACCAAGGTAGCACCACCAGTGCAGCACCGCCAGTGTAGCACCACCACCAGAGTAGCACCACCACCAGAGTAACACCACAAGTGCAGCAACACCAGTGCACCACCACCGGTGCAGCACCACCAGTGCAACACCACAAGGGTAGCACCACCAGTGCAGCACTACCAGTGCACCACCACCAGTGCACCTCCACCAGTGCAGCACCACCACCAATGTAGCACCACCAGGGTAGCATCACCAGTGCAGCACCACCAGGGTAGCACCACCAGTGTAGCACCACCAGCGCAGCACCACAAGTATACCACCACCAGTGTAGCACCACCAGTGTACCGCCACCAGGGTAGCACCACCAGTGTAGCACCACCAGTGCACCACCACCGGTGCAGCACCACCACTAGTGCAGCACTACCAGTGTAGCACCACCAGTGCAGCACCACCAGTGTAGCCCCACCAGTGCAGCAACACCAGTGCACCACCAACGGTGCAGCACCACCAGGGTAGCACCACCGGTGCAGCACCACCAGTGCAACACCACCAGGGTAGCACCACCAGTGTAGCACCACCAATGTAGCACCACCAGGGCAGTACCACCAGGGTAGCACCACCAGTGCACCACCACCAGTGTAGCACCACCAGTGCACCACCACCAGGGTTGCACCACCACCAGGGTTGCACCACCACCAGGGTAGCACCACCAGTGTAGCATCACCAGTGCAGCACCACCAGTGTAGCATCACCAGTGTACCACCACTAAGGTAGCATCACCAGTGCAGCACCACCAGTGCAGCACCACCAGTGTAGCACCACCACCAGTATACCACCACCAGGGTAGCACCACCAGTGTATCATCACCGGTGCACCACCACCAAGTAAGTTAATACACTGGGAGGGTAACTCATGTCCCATAATAAATCAATTTAAAAGTGAGAGAGACTCAGCGGAATATAAATGTAACTATAGTGTCCTTAGTGCGTGCGTGTCTTTAGTGAGTGCGTGTCCTTAGTGCGTGCGTGTCTATAGTGAGTGCGTGTCCTTAGTGCGTGCGTGTCTATAGTGAGTGCGTGTCCTTAGTGCGTGCGTGTCTTTAGTGAGTGCGTGTCCTTAGTGCGTGCGTGTCTATAGTGAGTGCGTGTCCTTAGTGCGTGCGTGTCTATAGTGAGTGCGTGTCCTTAGTGCGTGCGTGTCTATAGTGAGTGCGTGTCCTTAGTGCGTGCGTGGCCATTATAGACGTCACAATCACTCAACACAGCGTCCACAATAATTATTGGCCATGATAGACGTCACAATCACTCAACACAACGTCCACAATAATTATTGGCCATGATAGACGTCACAATCACTCAACACAACGTCCACAATAATTATTGGCCATGATAGACGTCACAATCACTCAACACAACGTCCACAATAATTATTGGCCATGATAGACGTCACAATCACTCAACACAATAATTATTGGCCATGATAGACGTCACAATCACTCAACACAACAATTATTGGCAATGATAGACGTCACAATCACTCAACACAATAATTATTGGCCATGATAGACGTCACAATCACTCAACACAACAATTATTGGCAATGATAGACGTCACAATCACTCAACACAATAATTATTGGCCATGATAGACGTCACAATCACTCAACACAACAATTATTGGCCATGATAGACGTCACAATCACTCAACACAACAATTATTGGCCATGATAGACGTCACAATCACTCAACACAACAATTATTGGCCATGATAGACGTCACAATCACTCAACACAACAATTATTGGCCATGATAGACGTCACAATCACTCAACACAACAATTATTGGCCATGATAGACGTCACAATCACTCAACACAACAATTATTGGCCATGATAGACGTCACAATCACTCAACACAACAATTATTGGCCATGATAGACGTCACAATCACTCAACACAACAATTATTGGCCATGATAGACGTCACAATCACTCAACACAACTATTATTGGTTATGATAGACGTCACAATCACTCAACACAACAATTATTGGCCATGATAGACGTCACAATCACTCAACACAACAATTATTGGCCATGATAGACGTCACAATCACTCAACACAACAATTATTGGCCATGATAGACGTCACAATCACTCAACAATTATTGGCCATGATAGACGTCACAATCACTCAACACAACAATTATTGGCCATGAT
>WNWK01014923.1:0-49600 GCA_009830355.1 Cherax destructor
GTGTACAAGCAGGATCACCAACAATATCCTCCCTGCCTCCGTGTACAAGCGGGATTACCAACAATATCCTCCCTCCCTCCGTGTACAAGCGGGATCATCAACAATATCCTCCCTCCCTCCGTGTACAAGTGGGATCACCAACAATATCCTCCCTCCCTCCGTGTACAAGCGGGATCACTAACAATATCCTCCCTCCCTCCGTGCACAAGCAGGATCACGAACAATATCCTCCCTCCCTCCGTGTACAAGCGGGATCACCAACAAGATAGAGGGAGCAGAGGGGGAGGAGGAGTTGCACTGCTCATTAAGAACAGGTGGGGATTTGAGGAAGTGGAAGGAATGGATGGAATGGGTGAAAGGGACTACATAGTGGGAACAATTCAGTCTGAGGGCCATAAGGTGGTAATTGCTGTAATGTACAACCCGCCACAGAACTGCAGGAGGCCAAGAGAAGAATATGACGAGAGCAACAGAGCAGCAATGGTAGACACACTAGCCGAGGTAGCCAGAAGAGCCCACATGGGGAGAGCAAAGTTACTAGTTATGGGTGATTTCAATCACAAAGAGATTGATTGGGAAAACCTAGAGCCACATGGGGGTCCTGAATCATTGAGAGCCAAGATGATGGATGTGGTACTGGAAAACCTCATGCATCAACATGTTAGAGACACTACCAGAGAGAGAGGTGGGGATGATCCAGCAAGACTGGACCTAGTATTCACCTTGAGTAGTTCGGACATCGAGGATATCACATATGAAAGGCCCCTTGGAGCTAGTGATCATTTGGTTCTGTGTTTTGATTATATAGTTGAGCTACAAGTGGAGAGGGAGCAGGAATAGGAAGGGAGAAACGAAACTACAAAAGGGGGACTACACAAGCATGAGGAACTTCCTACAAGACGTTCAGTGGGAGAGAGAATTGGCAGGAAAACCAGTAAAAGAAATGATGGAATATGTGACAACCTAATGCAAAGAGGCAGAGGAGAGGTTTGTCCCCAAGGAAACAGAAGTAATGGGAAGACCAGAACGAGTCCTTGGTTCACCCAGAGGTGTAGGGAGGCAAAAGTAAGTGTAATAGAGAATGGAAAAAGTACAGAAGACAAAGGACCCAGGAAAATAAAGAGATTAGCCGAAGAGCCAGAAACGAATATGCACAGGTAAGAAGGGAGGCTCAGCGACAATATGAAAATGATATAGCATCAAAAGTCAAGTCTGACCCGAAGCTGTTGTATAGCCACATCAGGAGGAAAACAACAGTCAAGGATCAGGTAATCAGGCTGAGAAAGGAAGGTGGGGAGTTCACAATAAACGACCAAGAGGTATGTGAGGAGCTCAACATCTGATGACTCAGATGAGCCAAAGGGATGTTAGGAAGCATTTCTTCAGCCATAGAGTAGTCAGGAAGTGGAATAGTTTAGCGAACGATATAGTGGAGGCAGGAACCATACATAGTTTTAAGACAAGGTATAATAAAGCTCATGGAGCAGGGAGAGCAGAGACCCAGTAGCGGACAGCGAAGAGGCGGGGCCAGGACCTGAGTCTCGATCCCTGCAACCACAATTAGGTGAGTACACACACACACACACACACACAAACACGCACACACACACACACACAAACACACACAAACACACTGGCTGAAGTGGAAAGAAGGGCTCATGCGAGCAGGGCAAAGCTACTGATCATGGGTGACTTCAACCACAAGGAAATAGACTGGGAAAACTTGGAGCCACATGGGGGCCAAGATACGTGGAGGGCTAAGATGATGGAGGTGGTACTGGAAAACCTCATGTACCAACACGTAAGGGATGCTACCAGGGAGAGAGGAGAGGATGAACCAGCAAGATTGGACCTAGTATTCACCTTAAGTAGTGCAGATATTGAGGACATCACACACGAAAGTCCACTCGGGGCCAGTGATCATATGGTTCTAAGCTTTGATTACACAGTAGAGTTGCAGGTGGAGGGGGAGGCAGATAGGGCCAGAAGAATGAAGCCAAACTACAAAAAAGGGGACTACGCAGGCATGAAGAACTTCCTAAACGGGGTTCAGTGGGACAGAGAACTGGAAGGGAAATTAGTAAATGAGATGATGGAATATGTGACAACAATATGCAAGGAAGCTGAGGAGAGGTTTGTACCCAAGGGAAACAGAAACAACGAAAAAGCCAGGATGAGCCCATGGTTCACCCAAAGGTGCAGGGAGGCCAAAACCAAGTGTGGTAGGGAATGGAAGAAGTATAGAAGGCAAAGAACCCAGGAAAATAAGGAGAGCAGTCGTAGAGCCATAAATGAATATGCACAGGTAAGAAGGGAGGCACAACAACAATATGAAAATGACTTAGCAGTAAAAGCCAAATCTGACCCGAAGCTGTTGTACAGCCACATCAGGAGGAAACAACAGTCAAGGACCAGGGGATCAGGCTGAGGAAGGAAGGAGAGGAGGTCACAAGAAATGACCGCGAAGTGTGTGAGGAACTCAACATGAGATTCAAAGAGGTGTTGACAGAGGAGATAGAAGGGCCTCCAGAAAGGAGGAGAGGTAGGGTACACCATCAAGTGCTGGACACAATACACACAACTGAGGAGGAAGTGAAGAGGCTACCAAGCGAGCTAGATACCTCAAAGGCGATGGGGCCGGATAACATCTCTCCATGGGTCCTGAGAGGGAGCAGAGGAGCTATGTGTACCCCTAACAACGATCTTCAACACGTCTATCGGAACAGGGCAACTACCTGAGGTTTGGAAGACAGCAAATGTAGTTCCAATCTTTAAAAAAGGAGACAAAAACGTAGCACTAAACTACAGGCCAGTGTCACTGACATGTATAGTATGCAAGGTCATGGAGAAGATTATCAGAAGAAGAGTGGTGGAGCACCTAGAAAGGAATGAGCTTATCAACGACGGCCAACACGGTTTCAAGGACGGGAAATCCTGTGTCACAAATCTACTGGAGTTCTACGACAGGGTGACAGCAGTAAGACAAGAGAGAGAGAGGAGTGGGTAGATTGCATATTCCTGGACTGTAAGAAGGCATTTGACACAGTTCCACACAATAGATTAGTGCAGAAGCTGGAGGACCAGGTAGGGATAACAGGGAAGGCACTACAATGGATCAGGGAAAACCTGTCAGGAAGACAGCAGCGAGTCATGGTACGTGGCGAGGTGTCAGAGTGGGCGCCGGTGACGAGTGGGGTTCCACAGGGGTCAGTCCTAGGACCGGTGCTGTTTCTGGTATTTGTGAACGACATGACGGAAGGAATAGACTCTGAAGTGTCCCTGTTTGCAGATGATGTGAAGTTGATGAGAAGAATTCAATCGGACGAGGACCAGGCAGAACTACAAAGGGATCTGGACAGGCTGCAAGCCTGGTCCAGCAATTGGCTTCTGGAGTTCAACCCCACCAAGTGCAAAGTCATGAAGACTGGGGAAGGGCAAAGAAGACCGCAGACGGAGTACAGTTGAGGGGGCCAGAGACTGCAAACCTCAAGCAAGGAAAAAGATCTTGGGGTGTTTATAACATCAGGCACGTCTCCTGAGGCGCCCATCAACCAAATAACTGCTGCAGCATATGGGCGCCTAGCTAACCTAAGAACAGCATTCCGACAACTTAATAAAGAATCGTTCAGGACTCTGTACACTGGGTACGTTAGGCCCATACTGGAGTATGCAGCACCAGTTTGGAACCCACATCTAGCCAAGCACGTAAAGAAGCTAGAGAAAGTGCAAAGGTTTGCAACAAGACTAGTCCCGGAGCTAAGGGGTATGTCCTACGAGGAGAGGTTAAGGGAAATCGACCTGACGACACTGGAGGACAGGAGAGATAGGGGGGACATGATAACGACATGTAAAATACTGAGAGGAATTGACAAAGTGGACAGAGACAGAATGTTCCACAGATGGGACACAGCAACAAGGGGACACAGTTGGAAGTTGAAGACTCAGATGAATCACAGGGATGTTAGGAAGTATTTCTTCAGTCATAGAGTGGTCGGGAAGTGGAATAGTTTAGGAAGTGATGTAGTGGAGGCAGGCTCCATACATAGCTTTAAGAAGAGGTATGATAAAGCTCATGGCGCAGGGAGAGTGACCCAGTAGCGGTCAGTGAAGAGGCGGGGGCCAGGAGCTACCCTGAGTCCGATCCCCCGACAACCCACACACCAGAGTACACACAAACAAACACACACACAAACACACACACACACACACCATCATGCTTAATAACTTTAATATAAAACTCAGTTGTTTACGTAGAAGATCATTAATGTTAAAAAATTAATTACATCCTGGCGGAAAAATTTCGTCTGTGTTGTTGGTCAGTGTCAAAAAACTGATCAGAAAAACTAAAATTTTTCTGTTAAATAAATTAATAGTGCAGAAAATCCTTTGTATTGCACCATAATTTAACGTAACACAAATGTGGTTTGCAGTTAATTAGATTCTTCATATTTTTTGTATGACTGTGGTTATATTTCTAGATATTTTATAATGTGTTTTGTTTTCGAAGTCTGTCAACATACGGTAAAAACTACTTTGACAGCAAGATGTTCCAGTACTACGTCAGATAATAATAATAAAAATAATAATATATATATATTGAACTTGACTTAGAATTATGGACTTTTTTCCTATTTTTTTTTTTTACCAACAGATTTCTGGCCATTTATAGGACTTGAGACTCACCTGAAGTTTTGCAGTTCGTTCTTAAGAAATATTATTATATTGTGTGTGGCTGGTAGTTTTGAGACACATTCCTGAGGGTCACATCAAGGAGTGTAACACTCTGCATATATCTAAAATTATGGAATTGACTAAATATTTCAAGCTATGACGGTCCATATTAAACCCAACTTATCTCATATATTTGCCTAACCCATTTTTTAAAGCCGGCTGTAACAAGTTGATTGTTCCTCTCATCAACAAGTTGATTGTTCCTCTCCTCAACAAGTTGATTGTTCCTCTCATCAACAAGTTGATTGTTCCTCTCATCAACAAGTTGATTGTTCCTCTCATCAACAAGTTGATTGTTCCTCTCATCAACAAGTTGATTGTTCCTCTCCTCAACAAGTTGATTGTTCCTCTCATCAACAAGTTGATTGTTCCTCTCCTCAACAAGTTGATTGTTCCTCTCATCAAGTTGATTGTTCCTCTCATCAAGTTGAGTGTTCCTCTCATCAAGTTGATTGTTCCTCTCCTCAACAAGTTGATTGTTCCTCTCATCAACATGTTGATTGTTCCTCTCATAAAGTTGATTGTTCCTTTCCTCAACAAGTTGATTGTTCCTCTCCTCAACAAGTTGATTGTTCCTCTCCTCAACAAGTTGATTGTTCCTCTCATCAACAAGTTGTTGTTCCTCTCATCAAAAGTTGATTGTTCCTCTCATCAACAAGTTGATTGTTCCTCTCATCAACAAGTAGATTGTTCCTCTCATCAACAAGTTGATTGTTCCTCTCCTCAACAAGTTGATTGTTCCTCTCATCAACAAGTTGATTGTTCCTCTCTCAACAAGTTGATTGTTCCTCTCATCAAGTTGATTGTTCCTCTCATCAACAAGTTGATTGTTCCTCTCATCAACAAGTTGATTGTTCCTCTCATCAAGTTGATTGTTCCTCTCATCAACAAGTTGATTGTTCCTCTCATCAACAAGTTGATTGTTCCTCTCCTCAACAAGTTGATTGTTCCTCTCATCAACAAGTTGATTGTTCCTCTCATCAAGTTGATTGTTCCTCTCATCAACAAGTTGATTGTTCCTCTCATCAACAAGTTGATTGTTCCTCTCATACAAGTGATTGTTCCTCTCATCACAAGTTGATTGTTCCTCTCCTCAACAAGTTGATTGTTCCTCTCATCAAGTTGATTGTTCCTCTTATCAACAAGTTGATTGTTCCTCTCCTCAACAAGTTGATTGTTCCTCTCATCAACAAGTTGATTGTTCCTCTCATCAAGTTGATTGTTCCTCTCATCAACAAGTTGATTGTTCCTCTATCAACAAGTTGATTGTTCCTCTCATCAACAAGTTGATTGTTCCTCTCATCAACAAGTT
This sequence comes from Cherax destructor, assembly GCA_009830355.1. Taxonomy (NCBI): domain Eukaryota; kingdom Metazoa; phylum Arthropoda; class Malacostraca; order Decapoda; family Parastacidae; genus Cherax; species Cherax destructor. The sequence continues at coordinate 6,044 of WNWK01014923.1, forward strand.
GATTGTTCCTCTCATCAACAAGTTGATTGTTCCTCTCCTCAACAAGTTGATTGTTCCTCTCATCAACAAGTTGATTGTTCCTCTCATCAAGTTGATTGTTCCTCTCCTCAACAAGTTGATTGTTCCTCTCCTCAACAAGTTGATTGTTCCTCTCATCAACAAGTTGATTGTTCCTCTCCTCAACAAGTTGATTGTTCCTCTCCTCAACAAGTTGATTGTTCCTCTCTCAACAAGTTGATTGTTCCTCTCATCAACAAGTTGATTGTTCCTCTCATCAACAAGTTGATTGTTCCTCTCCTCAACAAGTTGATTGTTCCTCTCATCATAAAGTTGATTGTTCCTCTCATCAACAAGTTGATTGTTCCTCTCATCAACAAGTTGATTGTTCCTCTCATCAACAAGTTGATTGTTCCTCTCCTCAAGTTGATTGTTCCTCTCATCAACAAGTTGATTGTTCCTCTCATCAACAAGTTGATTGTTCCTCTCCTCAAGTTGATTGTTCCTCTCATCAACAAGTTGATTGTTCCTCTCATCAACAAGTTGATTGTTCCTCTCATCAACAAGTTGATTGTTCCTCTCATCAACAAGTTGATTGTTCCTCTCATCAACAAGTTGATTGTTCCTCTCATCAACAAGTTGATTGTTCCTCTCATCATCAAGTTGATTGTTCCTCTCATCAACAACTTCGCTAACATTCCAGCACTTTACTATTTCTTTTCATAATGTTAATTTATGCAGATTTTCTCTGGCTAAACTTGCTCTCTCATTTCATTACTGACTGCAGACAGTGTGCTGTCAGGATCATACTGACTGCAGACAGTGTGCTGTGAGGATCATACTGACTGCAGACAGTGTGCTGTCAGGATCATACTGTCTGCAGACATAGTGCTGTGAGGATCATACTGACTGCAGACGTAGTGCTGTGAGGATCATACTGACTGCAGATATAGTGCTGTGAGGATCATACTGACTGCAGATATAGTGCTGTGAGGATCATACTGACTGCAGACATAGTGCTGTGAGGATCATACTGACTGCAGACGTAGTGCTGTGAGGATCATACTGACTGCAGACGTAGTGCTGTGAGGATCATACTGACTGCAGACGTAGTGCTGTGAGGATCATACTGACTGCAGACGTAGTGCTGTGAGGATCATACTGACTGCAGACGTAGTGCTGTGAGGATCATACTGACTGCAGAGGTAGTGCTGTGAGGATCATAGTGACTGCAGATATAGTGCTGTGAGGATCATACTGACTGCAGACATAGTGCTGTGAGGATCATACTGACTGCAGACGTAGTGCTGTGAGGATCATACTGACTGCAGAGGTAGTGCTGTGAGGATCATACTGACTGCAGAGGTAGTGCTGTGAGGATCATACTGACTGCAGACGTAGTGCTGTGAGGATCATACTGACTGCAGATATAGTGCTGTGAGGATCATACTGATTGCAGACGTAGTGCTGTGAGGATCATACTGACTGCAGACATAGTGCTGTGAGGATCATACTGACTGCAGATATAGTGCTGTGAGGATCATACTGACTGCAGACGTAGTGCTGTGAGGATCATACTGACTGCAGACGTAGTGCTATGAGGATCATACTGACTGCAGAGGTAGTGCTGTGAGGATCATAGTGACTGCAGATATAGTGCTGTGAGGATCATACTGACTGCAGACGTAGTGCTGTGAGGATCATACTGACTGCAGACATAGTGCTGTGAGGATCATACTGACTGCAGATATAGTGCTGTGAGGATCATACTGACTGCAGACGTAGTGCTGTGAGGATCATACTGACTGCAGAGGTAGTGCTGTGAGGATCATAGTGACTGCAGATATAGTGCTGTGAGGATCATACTGACTGCAGAGGTAGTGCTGTGAGGATCATACTGACTGCAGACGTAGTGCTGTGAGGATCATACTGACTGCAGACATAGTGCTGTGAGGATCATACTGACTGCAGACGTAGTGCTGTGAGGATCATACTGACTGCAGAGGTAGTGCTGTGAGGATCATACTGACTGCAGACGTAGTGCTGTGAGGATCATACTGACTGCAGATATAGTGCTTTGAGGATCATACTGACTGCAGATATAGTGCTGTGAGGATCATACTGACTGCAGATATAGTGCTGTGAGGATCATACTGACTGCAGAGGTAGTGCTGTGAGGATCATACTGACTGCAGATATAGTGCTGTGAGGATCATACTGACTGCAGACATAGTGCCGTGAGGATCATACTGACTGCAGACGTAGTGCTGTGAGGATCATACTGACTGCAGAGGTAGTGCTGTGAGGATCATACTGACTGCAGATATAGTGCTGTGAGGATCATACTGACTGCAGATATAGTGCTGTGAGGATCATACTGACTGCAGATATAGTGCTGTGAGGATCATACTGACTGCAGATATAGTGCTGTGAGGATCATACTGACTGCAGATATAGTGCGGTGAGGATCATACTGACTGCAGATATAGTGCTGTGAGGATCATACTGACTGCAGACATAGTGCCGTGAGGATCATACTGACTGCAGATATAGTGCTGTGAGGATCATACTGACTGCAGATATAGTGCTGTGAGGATCATACTGACTGCAGACATAGTGCTGTGAGGATCATACTGACTGCAGACATAGTGCTGTGAGGATCATACTGACTGCAGACATAGTGCTGTGAGGATCATACTGACTGCAGACATAGTGCTGTGAGGATCATACTGACTGCAGATATAGTGCCGTGAGGATCATACTGACTGCAGATATAGTGCTGTGAGGATCATACTGACTGCAGATATAGTGCTGTGAGGATCATACTGACTGCAGACATAGTGCTGTGAGGATCATACTGACTGCAGACATAGTGCTGTGAGGATCATACTGACTGCAGACATAGTGCTGTGAGGATCATACTGACTGCAGATATAGTGCTGTGAGGATCATACTGACTGCAGACGTAGTGCTCTGAGGATCATACTGTTACAAAAGACGTGATATCTATTAGAAATAGACATCTCCAGTGAACACTAGAAAGGAATGCCCCTCTAGCATTCAGCCTGTTACTGGGTTTTTGCAACAAGTAGTCAGTATCCTGGTCCAGTTATCCAACATATTTCAATATCATAGGATTTCAACTGAGAGGATACTAACCAAAGGAATAAATTTAACGAGTTTATTAACAAAGATAAAACGTCAAGGGTATCAAAGTAAATCAAATTAAATGTAATAAGGATATTAATTAGTATGTTAATTAGGAGGTTAGCTCCTACACTTGTCATAAACAATATTATTGTGCTGAAGGCACATATATCTTAATGGCTCTCAAGTACCATCTGTTACAATGTCAGCAATATACAATAATACTAAGATATATACAAATATATGTATATGTGTGGTCCAGGTAACTCTTTAAGACTCGACTCGAACAGTGACCGACTAAACGTCCTCTCATAAGCTAACTTCTCTAACTTACTGCCAATCAGAACAGCTTGATTGAGCAATAAAATGACCAATTCGCCGAACAGCAATATAGCAAGCAACAGCAACACAGCGTCAGGAGCAAGGAGATAGAATAACGATCCTAACTGGGGACCATCAGCAGATCCTCCATAATAGTCACAAAACTCCCTTATTACTGAATCTAGGTTCAACATAACCAAAATCCCCGACTGTGACGGTGCACAGATGCCTTAGCGAATTAGGTCAGAGCTATAGCTAGAGACGTGAGTTATCACAGAGTGTCAATGTGACACAGCCCAGTAAAACGTTGAAAATCTCTGTGAACAGAGTTACACAGAGTCCAGAGAAGTATGTGTCGTCTCACCACCGAACACATACTCTACCAAACAGAGTCTAAATGACGAGGAAACAAGCAGAGACAAGAGCGAGGTGTTGCTCCAACTAGGGTCAGCAGAGGAGAGAGCGATGAAGGGGGTCAGTCACCTCCCACAGGTGTGATCACGTGACTGCACCCGTGACCAGCATGGCTCCTCCAGGACGGTGCTGACACAAACAAGCGAGTGGTAGTTAACAAGGTAGTTTGCCAACTCAAGGCTGCTACTCAACACTTTAGAACAATGAGCACAAAGTGTAAATGTAACATCCTACCTTATAATATAGCTAAGTCAAATAATAATAATATAAAGCAAGATATTAACGATTTAGCTATTATCGAAAATATCAGCAATATAAAATTATAAGAAAGGGAAATATACATACATATATATATATATATATATTTTTTTATTTAAAAATACAATTTCTTATGTCACATATTCATTATATCAGGGTATTACTATACCACAAGTAAACATAATTATTATTAAAGTACATTATATATATTATTATCCTCAAAAATTGTATTATCTCAACTTCAAAGATAAGGTGAAACTATATCCAGCTGCTTATCAATGAACTATTTTACATAACAATTATCCTAAACTTCAACTTAGCAACATAGAGAACTTTATGTTGTAAACAAATAATAAAACTAACAGCCTAGAATTGCAAAATAAATGTACCCCATCGGGTAAATAGTTTTTATACATACCTATGACCTTACTAACATCCATTCATACAGTCTACTTGAAAATGCTGTCCTAATTATTACATGTAAATACTCATGTAAGTACAAGTAATATACTCGTAACTATTCAATAAGTCATAGTTTGAATTCCATAAATTCTGACTAACGTTGTTTCAACTCTCAAACACTACTGACTTTCTCTTGACAGTAGAAAAATTACACATATCAGTACTGCATATTAATAATATAAGATAACTCAAACAACATACAACAATACTACAATCATAATGGATGTATCCATTTTACTTGAGCTCCATACTCTAGCTCATTTCCAAAACCAATCACCATTCACCAACTCACCATTCACTCTTCATTCTCACCATCTTGCAATCCATTTTACCACAATAATAACCAACTTTTGCTTGTACAACATTGATCAACATTAAAACTTAAATTCCTTTCATTTTGGGAATGTGCACAACACCACTTCCTTTGCCACCACAGCGGCCACAATACAAGGCAAACCCACAAATTCATTTCGTCGCTCAGCCTTGCTGGTGAGCGGACGTGTGCTGTCTCCCCTGGTGGCGTTTGGCAAAAGCTTCGATTTGCAAATGGCGTTGGGTGGTCGGAGGAGGGTCAACACGGTTTGTGTGGACTTGATCCATGGGGCAGTGACTGCAGAGAATATGGACGTGCTTCTGCCTGACATATTAAGGAGAACTTATGGTATAGAGAACGACATGTTGTCTGGGGTGGTAATGAATGGACTTAAGCAAATTTTTGTGAAGTTTGGTGCTACCAGTGTTTACAAGACGATCGTGGAAAAGTACCAGGAACCCAGCATGTACATAAACCCTGGTGTTACTGTGCAACTTCATGATGTCTCAAGAAGGTACACGTGGATAAAGGTTCGCAATGTGCCTTTTGAAGCGGATTCAATGGACATGACATCAGTGTTTGATAAATATGGGACCATTCATGCGGCGACGCAAGGACGTTGGGCCGGGGGCCCGTATGAGGGGCTGCCGGATGGGTCTTATGTTTTGAAGATGTCTCTTAAGTACCCCATCCGTCTTATGTAATATTAGAGGAATTTGCACGCAAGTTTTGTGACATATGGGGCCAACAACGGACGTGTCACCTATGTGGGGATATGGACACATGGCGGCCCTGTGGACAGAGGCAGAGGCCAGAGGTGCTCTACCAGCTAGCAGGCAGCGAGCTACACAACAGGATGACTGTAGTCCTGAGGAGGCGAATAGGGGAGCCGAGCGGGGAGGGGTGGGAGAGCAGGATGACTTGCAAGTGTCGGCCTGTGCCACCCTTCCTGACACTTTGCCTATGAGTGGGCGATCCGCTGTGGGCGGCGACGACGTTGCTGAGGGGGTGGAAGGAGACGGCGGGGAATCCACACGATCCTTGGTGGAGGATGGATGACGGAGGAGGGCGTGGACAGGGCCTTGGGTCTGAGTCAAGAGACTGCAGCTGTGGAGTGAGTTCAGGCGAGTGGAGGGGCCATGGGCGGAGAGTTCATACAGACAGGAGTTGTGGAAGTGGATGTTCATGCGGAGGAGGGGCATGTGGCTGACATGCAGGTGGACCTAGGGTCGAGGAAACGAGCAGCTGTAATGTCGGATCCAGAGGATGTGCTAACACCAACGCAAAGGCCTGGCAAAAAGCTGTGGGCAGCTGTGGTACATGAGGGTGGGGGGGGCCTAAAGGACAAAGGCCTGTGAGGAATGCCGGGGGCATTCCAAGTGAGGATTCAAAAATGTGTCACAAAGGGGGTAGAGTATCCAAGGGAAAACCACCTTTGTCTTATTCCGGTGTCTAAAGGTCAATGTTAATGGTTTGTGTAATGTGCGGAAGAGAGATTGGTTAGGGGGGGTTTTGGGACGCTATCAGGTGGATGTGGCTTGCGTGCAGGAGCACAATTATAAGATGGGTGGTGAGTTGGTCATAGCAGGGTATGTCGTGTATGTTGGGTATACATGTAGGTTGAAAGGAGGAGCAGCTGTTTTGATTCGGGAAACCAGCCCGTTTGTTGTGAGCCATTGGGAAGTGAGCGGGGATGGTAGGATTGTTCGAGTTGAGGGCTTATTGGGTAGGGAACGTGTAGGTTTTATGAGTGTATATGGGCCAGCAGAGGGTGATCGGGGAGTTAAAAGTAGGTTTGTGAGGGATGAGCTAGTATATCACCTGCGGTCGATGCCGGTAGTGTCGATTTTGGGTGGGGACTGGAATTGTGTGACTAGTCGGTGGGATGTGGAGCCACGGGGAGCGGGGCATGTTGTAGGATCATTGGGGGACCTGCTCTATGGAGTGGGGTTGCGAGATGTAAGGGGGTGGAGGTGAATATACTTTTGTGAGGAATGGATATGCTGCGAGGTTAGATAGAATATATGCGAATCAAGCGGTTGAGGTGCAGAGATTTGAAACTGTGGACATGGCATTCTCGGATCATCGTGGGGTATTAGTGAATTTGGCATGGGATGGGTTACCTAGAAGATATGGGGGTATTGGAAGTTGAATGTGGGTTTGCTTAAATGGGGGAAGGTTTTTTTTGCAGAGTTGTGGGAAAATTTGTGGGGGGATTGGGGAAGCGGGGGAGATGTGATTTCTTGGTGGGATACAGTGGCTAAGGTACACATTAAGGAGTATTATGTTGGGTGTGGGAGGGAGAAAGGCAGGTTATCGTATGGGTTGCAGAGGTATTTGGAAGGGCAGTTAAGGGATTGTCATGTAGGGTTAGGGAGACCTATCCATTACAAATAATTGAAAGTTTGAAGGAGCAGATCAGGGACATCCAAAATATGCATTTTGATGGAGCGAGGGTGGCTGGGGGATTGGAGAGGGTGATGTGGGGAGATAGGCCATCTGCCTGTGTCCTGCGTGAGCAGCGACGTAAGAGAGAGGCTATGAACACAATGAATGTTGTGGTGGGGAAGGACCTGGGCGGTTACAGGGAGGGTCAGATGTTGCGGACGACGGAGGGGATGAGTGGATATATTGATGCGTTTTTTTGGTGAGTTGATGGGAGGGGGGGATCTTGACGAGGAGGCGTTACATGTGATGGAGAGGGGGGTACGGTGTGAGTTGGATGATGATGACAGGGGAGAGTTGGGAGGGTTGATAACAGAGGAGGAAGTATGGAGGGCTGTAATGGGCATGTGCATAGGCAAGTCCCCAGGTTTAGATCGTTTACCTTGTGAGTTTTATGTGGAAAATTGGGGAGTGTTGAAGGGGTTTTTGGTAGTTTTGTTTAATGAAATGAAGCATAGAAGGGTATTAGGGGACATACAGCAGACAGGTGTAGCGGTGCTGGTGCCAAGTGAGCACACTGTGTGTACATTCCATTATAGAGTGCTTACCCTAATGTGCTGTGATTATAAGATCTACGCAAAAATATTGGGGAATCGTCTGAAGAGTGTGGTAGGCAGGGTGATAGATGAGGGACAGTATGGGATTCCGGGCAGATCAATGTATGAGGGACCGGCTATCAGAGATTTCATCGACTGGAATCGGGAGGAAGAGGAGGCTGGGGTTTTAGCATTAGATTGGAGGGCCGCATATGATAGTGTTCACGTGAGGCATTGTGGAGATTCATGAGATGGCAGGGGTTTGGGGCTGAAGGGTGGGATGGGCACAGTCGTTATATAAGGAGGCGTGTGCGTGTGCAGGTGAATGGCTTTTAGGAAACATATTAAATGGCAAGGGGATTGAGACAGGGTGTCCTATATCGCAGTTGTTGTTTGCCTGTTTCAGGATCCCTCTATAGGGAGATAAGGAGATGTCTTGAGGGAAATGTGAGGTCGATAGGGTAAGGGAGTGGGTATCATGGGATATTTGGGTGATACCACGGTTTTAGTTAGGGATAGGTGGGATTTAGGGGCAGTGGGAGGGTGGTGGGGGTTTATGGAGAAGTATCAGGTATGAAAATAAATGAAGAGAAATCGTTGTACATGGAGGTGGGGAGTGGGGAAACTTGTGTGCAGTAGGGAAACTTGTGGATAGGTTGAAAATTTGCAGTGTGGTATACATGCGGGTGTGTGAGGAGGCGAGGGTGGTGAATTCGAAGAGGGTGATGGATGGGGTGTTAAGTCGATTGTCAGTATGAGAGCGGTAATTTAACTTTACATCAGAGGTGATAGTGGTGAATGTATTGATCTATAGTAAATTGTGGCATGTGGGGGTCAGTATATCCACTGGTGGGTTGTGATGTGCGTAGGTTCCTGGGAAGAATAATGCAATTTATATGGGGTTCAGGCTGTGAGTGGTTAAGTAGGGGGGTGGTCTCGCTCCCCATAGCCAGGGTGGGGCTGGGGCTTATTTCTTTGCATCGACGGTTAAAAAGCGTGTATGTGAAGAGGTGTTATATGAGGGAAAGAAGGAGGGGAGAGGGCTGGCTGTGGAGGATTCATGAGGATATAGGTCGATGGTGGAAGGGTAAGGAGTTAAAGGACTGTGAGAAGTTGATTCGATTTATGTTAGTGGTTCAGGACCCGGGGAAGGTGAGGCTTGGGGTGTTGGATGGGGTGGGAATGGGAAGGGTGGTGGCGGTGGTAGAAGTGTATACCCTATGTATGCTTGGGGTGTAGTGTGGGGATTTTTGAGGGAAGCTAGGATTGATCCGAGGGTGCGGGAGGGAGTTTATAAGTTTCTGCATGGCATACTTCCATCTGGGGCATTGTTGCATACTAGGGGATTAGTGGAAGGGAGTGGTTGTGCATTGTGTGGGGAGGAAGCGACTGCTTATCATGTAGTGTATTTTTGCGATAGGTTGGGGGCGGTGTTGAAGTGGTTTAGTCATGTGTTGGGATTGCTGGGGGAGGGGTCATTTCGGTGCCGAGGGCTTTAAGTTTGGATGTGAGTGGTATGGATAAGTGGATCCAAAGGGCGGTAGTGTATTTGGTCACTGATTTCATTTATTATTCATGGGCGGTGCTTCAGGTGGGCTGCTGAGAACATTAAGATCATGATAGCGGGGTTTTATAGGACTAAATGCCGAAATTAAGAGATTATGGGGGGAAATGGGAGGTGGATCTTCCAGAGGGTTATTGGAACCTCACAGTGTGGGGGTTAAAGGGAGCGAAAAGGTAAGGGGTAGAGACGGGCTGGTTTTCCGTCTACACGGGGTGGGGGTAAGTGTGAGGTGGATAGAGGTGTGAACAGAGGTGGTACACTTCAAGGATAATGTGTGTAATAGGGGTGTCAACTGTTGTGTGTTGGTGTGTATTTACGGTGTGTGAGGGCTCTGTTCAGTTACATGATGGGGTTACCATCTGACAGGTCTGGAGAAGGGTCATGGGGGTTCTTATAGTGCGGCATGCACTGGAGGGGTAGGGGATTAGGTGTGTGCATGGGGCGTTAATTGTTTAGATATGTTTTACGTCATTTGAATAAAGGTGTGTCTAATGTTACATTGCAATCCATGTGTGGAAAAGATTGTTTATATATGTTTTAGTGGTTAATGTTCTTGGTGTGTATTGAGAGGTTCTTGGATATGTATTGATAGGTTGTGTATGTTGAACATTGCATTTCTTTATACATGAACGCCGGTGATTTGTGGCGTTTTGTCAATGTTTGTCATTGTGTTGTTTGTGAACTTGTGAACGTGCGATAGTCTTATCGCGGTAGGAAATGTTTATATATATTTTGTATTTAATATTATCTAATGTGTGTGCTTCTTATGTTCTGATATTTATGATCAAATTGTGTGGGAGATTGTAGTACGTGTGTGTCCTATTGGATAATTTGATGTTCTTGGATATGTATTATTTTGCTATGTGCATTGTACCCTGTTTCAATAAATATAAAAAAAACCACAAATTTCCCCTGATTTATTAGTCTTTAAGTCAGTCACAACATTCTATTAAGTCCATGCATTCCCTATTGTCCATGAAGTCAACCCCTCAATACATCAATGCGTCATCCGTCAACCCCATACTCACTCCCCCTATTCTTACCCCCACTGCTTAACCCCCCACTCAATTACTTGCGCACACACATTACCTTGCTCTTTAACTTCCCCTCCCACAATAATTCTCCCACTGACATTACACTTAAACATAAAGAAATCCCCCCTCCAGGTGTCAAGCCATTTCCTGCATCCCACTCACCCCCCAAATAACACCTGCAAATTCATATTTCTATACTCACTAGAGAACAATACTTCATATCTTCTCCCATACACCCACCTATTCCTATTTCTAGTCCTAAGCATAGTCGCAGTTATTGCCCTAATGCGTTCTCCCGCCCCTACCTCTCTTACCCGCCAAGACTCACACACAAAATCAACCATTACATACATTAAAGCCCTTCTTGTGCTCTGCCCAACTCCACCCAAATCCAAACTTATAGCCCGTAAGACCCCTATCCCCCCCATCTTTCGCAAAACACCACTCATCCATTCCCTCACCGGTCCCAAACTTTCACAAAAATAAATCACTTCCATCCCTTATGATGCCCATTTTGAATAAAACCTCCTTTGATGCGACCACCCCATGCAAAAACCTATACATTAATTCCCTATCCCTCGATCTCAACTTTAATCCTTTAAACCCTTTCCAAACATGATGCCAATCATACATAGGATATTCACTCACACCCTCGATAACATTCCAACCCCATCCCATTATTTCAATCTCACTTGTAGTCCATCTATGAGAAGTCTTCACTACCATCATCTGCTGCAAAATATCCCAACCCAGCCATAAATCCCTCCCTCCCCACCATCTACCCAGATCTTTTGCCATCATACCTACTCTCCCCTCTGCCATTCCTCCCCAAAGTACAACACATCTTTTAACATACAAACTGAATAATCGTCTCTCCAACCCAATCAGCCCCAGGCCTTCCCTATCCACCCTGTTCCTAACTATTGCCTTCTCCAGCCAAGGCCGACCGTACGCCCAAATGTATCTCATTACTCTCACCTCAAGTCTTCTAATATCCGATTGTAACAATGGAAAAACCATTGCTATGTGCCACAGTTTACTATACACAAGTGTGTTGACTTCCACTACCCTTTGTTGCAACGTAAGATCTCCCGCCCTCCACCCTTTTATCCTACTTAATGCTTTTTGCACCACTTTCTCTGAATTAACACTACGGGAATCACTTACAGTATTTAAATATGTTACTCCACATATCTGAATTTCATCAACCATCAACCACCCATGCCTTTCCCACATTCCCCCACCCAGCCACCCACCTCCAATAACTTTGATTTGGCACAACACTCTCATACCAGAGCCCTCCAAACACTTCATTATACGTCCCACATTACGTAAACCCTCCTCACTACTTACAAGCACAGTCGTGTCATCTACATATCCTATGATTTTTTGCACCTTACCTCTATTCAATGTATGATCATTTCTCTCGCTCTCTATTTCAAACCCTTCCAGTCTATAGAACGGATCCTGAATACACGCAAATAAACACTGCGACAGTGGACATCCCTGTCGCAAACCTCTGTCCATACTTATCCTGTCTCCCATTCTACCATTCACACGTACTTTCAAACCCGCCTCCCTATACACAGTCTCTACCCATCCCACATCCTCTCCAAAACCCTGTCTCCTCATGATCTCATACAACGTCCCCCTTTCAACACTATCATACTCCCTTTGCCAATGAATTGCTAAGACCCCTCCCTCAGTCCCATCCTCTATAAATTCTCTAATGATTTCATGTCTTTGTATCATGCTTCTCCCCGGTATCCCACACTGCCCCTCCTCTATGACCCCACCCAATACTTTTTTCAATCTATTTGCCAATAACTTAGCAAAAATTTTGTAATCGGCATTCATTAACGCCAATGGCCTAAAGTTATCCAGGGTTTCCTTTTTACCTCTTTTCCGGACTAAAACCACCACCCCAGTACCTTGCCCTATCCCTATACGACCCTCCCCTTTCATTATATTGAACAACAAAACTAAGCATTCCTTTAGAGCCCCCAATGTACCTTATAAAATTCATTAATTATACCATCTAACCCAGGAGCCTTTCCTTCACTTAAACCATTCACAGCCTCCCATACTTCCTCTTCACTAACAGGTCCTTCCATACCTGCTCTATCACCATCCCCCACCCTTTTCACTTTTCACTATCCCTTCTAGTACACATGAAATTGTCATACCCTCCTTTTTTTCTGCACTTATTTAACACATATTTTGATGATCTATCTCCCCATAAAACATCATCTATCCCTGCTTGCATACGACAGGCATCAAAACGCTCATTCTGAATACTATGCAACTTATCCTTTAAAACCCAAATGTCCTTCAAAGCAGACGTTCCTTGTCTCCCATAACACTCACCCAATAATCCCTTCACGTATTTCTGCAACCCATAAGACCAGCACACTTCTTCCCTGACCAACCTCCTATAGAACCCCTGAATTCCTTCTTTAGCTACCCTTTCCCACCAATTCAAAAAAGCCTCACTATCTTCCCTCAGTTTTTTCCCCTGCCCACAAATCTCCCTCCACCAATGTACAAAAGATTCTCGTTGTCCCTCCACATGCAACAATTTACCATTTAATTTCCAATACCCCTTAAACCATTTTACCGCTCCCTTCCATGTTGCGTCCATCATAACTCCTCTATGATCCAAAAATCCCACATCTATGATATTAATCCCCACTACCCTAACCTGATCTGTTGTATAAATCCTATCCAGTCTAGCAGCATAATCTCGTCTAAAGAAAGTATTCTCCACCAGGCCCCCCTCACTACATCCTTTAAACCCACTTCATTCAATACGTCTCTCAATACTCCCAATACACATCCAGCTCCCCGAGGTTCTGCATCCTTACCCTTAAAGTTACAGTTCCAATCCCCCCCACAACCACCACTCCTGGCATTCCCCGCAAAGCATACACTAGATGATCATTCACAAAGTCTTCTTTTATTTTTCTATTAAACTCTGCCGGCATATATACACCAACAAAGCTAACCCTTATACCTCCCCATTCCCCATCTACCCTTACTATCCTGCCATCCCCACTCTCCTCTCAAGCCATCAACTGAAAAGGGCTAGACACCTGTATGACTATTGCAACCCCACCCTTTAATCTCCTAGTTGAACCAGCAAACACATCATACCCCTCCACACGCAACCCTTATGTTCTTGCAGAAAACCCACTTGTATATCAAATCGTCTTAAGGTCACCCCTACTCACTTCCTCTTAATTTCATCCCTCATACCATTAACTTTAATAGTTAAACACCTGAAAAGACTATTGTGGGTTTGCCTCTTGTTCTTTGTTGTTGTGTCACCACAGAGGTTCTCTGTTCCCTTACTCTAGCCCCACACTTCCCTCCCTTTACCCCTTTTACTCGTTCTTTAAAGGCAACCCCTCCTTTCCTTGTCTGTGACGCAACCACCAAGGGTTTTTTACAAGAGGCTACAGACCTTTTCCTTGATTCACTCGCAATTTCCATACCAATATCACTATCATCTTCTTGACCTTTTGCACACTCATGCACATCCGCTCTGACAATCACACTCACCTTCTCGTTAACATTTTCACCAGCACCCATCACTTCCTCATACCTCATACTCTCCTTAGTCACAGGGCTACCTTCTTCACTAAGCACCGGCAAGGCCTCATCCAACAGATGCTCCAGTTCCCCCAAAGACAGGTATGGGCTAACCACCTCTGAAAGTCCTCCACCACTGTCACCTGTGGTTGATCCACCAATGCCTCCACAGGTAGCGTTCGACAGGTATCCATACTATTCTCCACAATTTCACTCCATTTCTTTGCACCATGAGCAGGTCCTCCTTCTGACTTCTCAGCACCCGCCTCTCCCAGTAGATCACTGTCCACCTGAGTCACTGCACGCTGTTGTACCCTCCGAGGACACTCCGCCGCCATATGATCATATGCTGCACACATATGACACGTCCTCCTTTGCCCTGCATACGTAACATACACTTGTGTCCTGAAGTCCAGTAGTACAACATATGACGGATAGGACGCCTGATGGTCATTTTCAGCGAGTAAGAGCCTTCTAGGAGGCCATCAAAGGGCCCCTCTCGCCATTTTCCAACATTCGCTGCATGGACGATACCGTAATCCTTGAAGACGTCCATCAAATCAACCGAGTCCGACTCAAATGGGACGTTACACACTTTAATCCACGTGTAAGTGCGTGAAACGTCCCTCAGTCATACCTCCATACCGCTGGTAACTGCATAGACCCGATCGTGATAAGTGTCAACCAAGCGCTCGTACTCCTGAGTCGATGACAACTTGATAAACACCCTGCTCATTCCGTTTAATGCCACTCCATACAGGTCTCCGATGTCTATATGATAAACATCCTGCAGGATTCGTTGCAACATCGTAGACACTCGTTTCAGGTTGCAAGGTCCCTTCACCAACTCCAAACACACAGTGTTGATACGGCGTCTGCTTGATTCCGCCATGTTGTGGAAAATATAAGTGCTACCACTTGCCACCAGGAGGCAGAGCACCACGTCCGCACAGTAAGAAGGCTGCGCATGGAATCATACATACATAAATTGTGTATATACATTATACCCCAGTCTGGGGTCGCAATACATACTGACTGCAGACGTAGTGCTTTGAGGATCATGCTGACTGCAGACGTAGTGCTCTGAGGATCATACTGACTGAAGACGTAGTGCTCTGAGGATCATGCTGACTGCAGATGTAGTGCTCTGAGGATCATGCTGACTGCAGACGTAGTGCTCTGAGGATCATACTGACTGCAGATGTGGTGCTCTGAGGATCATACTGACTGCAGACGTAGTGCTCTGAGGATCATGCTGACTGCAGACGTAGTGCTCTGAGGATCATACTGACTGCAGATGTGGTGCTCTGAGGATCATACTGACTGCAGACGTAGTGCTCTGAGGATCATACTGACTGCAGACGTAGTGCTCTGAGGATCATACTGACTGCAGACGTAGTGCTCTGAGGATCTACGCTGCAACGAGTCTGAGGAATACTACTCAGACGTAATGTCTGATCCTCAACATTATGATGCTCTAATATTTTCTTTTCCCAACATTATATGCGAATATTATTGGATGATCAGAAAATGAATATAAATACATCTGCTGTAATGACACTTTAAATAATACTTGTGTCATACACACGAATAGCCACGAATGACACGCCGCTGCATAGATTCTGTAGTCATTAGTCTTGGCAATACAGTTGTGCTGAAGACGGAGAGCTTCAGTGACTTAAGGTTTATGGATGAATTGATTTTAGTTGCTCATGACACAGCTGTCAGGCGACTTTATTAAGCACTATGTGAACCCCGGTCTTCAAAGTGGTTAATAACGTCAACTGACCTCCAAGGCACTATAGGCACTGGGAAGAGGATGGTCTTGATGTCATCGTGTTGGCAGGTCTGTGATGTTACTTCGTTAACAATATTGCAGTTCATGATATGGTCGGGCTTGGGAGGCTGTGGCTGGGTAGGGCTGTGGCTGGGTAGGGCTGTGACTGGGTAGGGCTGTGGCTGGGTAGGGCTGTGGCTGGGTAGGTCTGTGGCTGGGTAGGGTGGCGGCGCCAGAGGCATAAACAAGGGGATTTTCCTGCTTTGTCTCTGTATTACATTCATAAAGCCTCTGGTGGGCGGAAATTTTTCCATAATAAAGTTACCTCACCTTGTATAAGTGGTTCTTTAATACATCTGTCAGGTTTATAGCTTTGTCACACAGTCTGATAATTTGTTAACTACAACTCTACCTTACTCTCACACAGTCTGATAACTTGATAACTACAACTCTACCTTACTCTCACACAGTCTGATAACTTGATAACTACAACTCTACCTTACTCTCACACAGTCTGATAATTTGTTAACTATAACTCTACCTTACTCTCACACAGTCTGATAATTTGTTAACTATAACTCTACCTTACTCTCACACAGTCTGATAATTTGTTAACTATAACTCTACCTTCCTCTGGCCGGATACACTGACTTAATTTTTACCATTGCTGCCTATATTAATTTTGGAAGGTTTATATTAATATTTTGTTGATTTAGATTAATGGTAATTGTAGGAACCAGACGAGGGACGTTAGTTTCAGAAACGTGTAGTTACAAAGTTATTTTCTTGGTGAAAATTTTTAGAACTAATGAGCTTAAGAATCTTCAAGAAGAGCCTGAGATAATTCCCTTCTTTAACTTCTTTATATGATCAGATTGGTAGCTCAAGAATCAGTAGGTTCTTATGATGTGAATGCCAAGTTGGTGCCTCTGATAATACATTATGATGTGAATGCCAAGTTGGTGCCTCTGATAATACATTATGATGTGAATGCCAAGTTCGTGCCTCTGATAATACATTATGATGTGAATGCCAAGTTGGTGCCTCTGAAATACATTATATGTGAATGGCAAGTTGGTGCCTCTGACAATACATTATGATGTGAATGCCAAGTTGGTGCCTCTGATAATACATTATGATGTGAATGCCAAGTTGGTGCCTCTGATAATACATTATGATGTGAATGCCAAGTTGGTGCCTCTGATAATACATTATGATGTGAATGCAAGTTGGTGCCTCTGATAATACATTATGATGTGAATGCCAAGTTGGTGCCTCTGAAATACATTATGATGTGAATGCCAAGTTGGTGCCTCTGATAATACATTATGATGTGAATGCCAAGTTGGTGCCTCTGATAATACATTATGATGTGAATGCCAAGTTGGTGCCTCTGATAATACATTTGATGTGAATGCCAAGTTGGTGCCTCTGATAATACATTATGATGTGAATGCCAAGTTGGTGCCTCTGATAATACATTATGATGTGAATGCCAAGTTGGTGCCTCTGATAATACATTATGATGTGAATGCCAAGTTGGTGCCTCTGATAATACATTATGATGTGAATGCCAAGTTGGTGCCTCTGATAATACATTATGATGTGAATGCCAAGTTGGTGCCTCTGATAATACATTATGATGTGAATGCCAAGTTGGTGCCTCTGATAATAGATTAGATAAAGATTTTTCTGCCGTAGCAGCTAATTTATTGTGTATCTTATTTTCGTGTGTTCTCTTATTATATCTCCATTCTGAGGAGAACATTATAAAGCCTATGTATAAGAATAACAAGAAACGGAAGTTTAGTGTCAGGATGTTTTAACTGGTAATGTTTAGTGTCAGGATGTTTCAACTGGTAATGTTTAGTGTCAGGATGTTTTAACTGGTAATGTTTAGTGTCAGGATGTTTTAACTGGTAATATTTAGTGTCAGGATGTTTTAACTGGTAATGTTTTGTGTCAGGATGTTTTAACTGGTAATGTTTTGTGTCAGGATGTTTTAATTGGTTGTGTTTAGTGTCAGGATGTTTTAACTGGTAATGTTTAGTGTCAGGATGTTTTAACTGGTAATGTTTAGTGTCAGGATGTTTTAACTGGTAATGTTTAGTGTCAGGATGTTTTAACTGTAATGTTTAGTGTCAGGATGTTTAACTGGTAATGTTTAGTGTCAGGATGTTTTAACTGGTAATATTTAGTGTCAGGATGTTTTAACTGGTAATATTTAGTGTCAGGATGTTTTAAATTGTAATGTTTAGTGTCAGGATGTTTTAACTGGTAATGTTTAGTGTCAGGATGTTTTAACTGGTAATGTTTAGTGTCAGGATGTTTTAACTGGTAATGTTTAGTGTCAGGATGTTTTAACTGGTAATGTTTAGTGTCAGGATGTTTTAACTGGTAATGTTTAGTGTCAGGATGTTTTAACTGGTAATGTTTAGTGTCAGGATGTTTTAACTGGTAATGTTTAGTGTCAGGATGTTTTAACTGGTAAAATTTAGTGTCAGTCTTCCTCACTGCCTCAGCACAACCCTCAGTGTTTGTGCAGTGTAAGAGTTGATCTTCCTCACTGCCTCAGCTCAACCCTCAGTGTTTGTGCAGTGTAAGAGCTGATCTTCTCACTGCCTCAGATTAAACTCAGTGTTTGTGAGTGTCAGGGTGATCTTCGTCACTGCCTCAGCTCAATCCTCAGTGTTTTGCAGTGTAGGTGATCTTCTCACTGCCTCAGCTCAACCTCAGTGTTTGTGCTAGGTGATCTTCTCACTGCCTCAGCTCAACTCAGTGTTTGTGCAGTGTAGAGTGATCTTCCTCACTGCCTCAGCTCAACCCTCAGTGTTTTGCAGTGTAAGGGTTGATCTTCCTCACTGCCTCAGCACAACCCTCAGTGTTTGTGCAGTGTAAGGGTTGATCTTCCTCACTCCCTCAGCACAACCCTCAGTGTTTGTGCAGTGTAAGAGTTGATCTTCCTCACTGCCTCAGCTCAACCCTCAGTGTTTGTGCAGTGTAAGGGTTGATCTTCCTCACTGCCTCAGCTCAACCCTCAGTGTTTGTGCAGTGTAAGGGTTGATCTTCCTCACTGCCTCAGCACAACCCTCAGTGTTTGTGCAGTGTAAGGGATGATCTTCCTCACTGCCTCAGCACAACCCTCAGTGTTTGTGCAGTGTAAGGGTTGATCTTCCTCACTGCCTCAGCACAACCCTCAGTGTTTGTGCAGTGTAAGGGTTGATCTTCCTCACTGCCTCAGCACAACCCTCAGTGCAAATTATGTGATCAGGCATATGGTCATTGATGGGCATGCTTGTGGAGCAACTTACAATGTGAACAGACTGACTGATGTTGCAGTGGCCAGGTTTAGGCTTGGCTACAGGTACTTCTGACAGTTTGGGAGACACAGATGATGATCAAACTAAATGCAAATTATGTGATCAGGCATATGGTCACTGTCTTGAACACTATGTGCTTAATTGTGCACTTATTGAGGAATATAGAGATAGACAGTATAATAACCTATGTGACATGTCAAGATATCTTATTCATGAAATAAGATACCAATTGTACTAAGCAAATTTCCTAAATTTGCTTGTAACAGATAATTGAAATGTAGATATAAACCCACTAGGCCTTTTTTGGGGCCAAGTGCCTAGGCCTTTTGTGTACCCATATGCTCTTGCGCTACCTTCCACTGGATGGATATGGGGTGCACAATAAACTAGCCACTTCGGTGGCAAAATCTAAATATAATCCAGCTTTGAAACTTGGATCGAGAGATACATATGAATGAGTTTCTTAACTCCTCTTCCTGTTGCAGTTGTTAACAGAGACTTGTTGTTATGCAACTTTAGTGTTTCTCTGTCAGCTCTAACTGTTGTCTGGTTACCTGCAGATGACGATGTGTTCTTGAGCAAATTAGAGACGGCCCGACTCTTAAAGAATCCAAGTCTCGACAGTGGAAGGAATCCAGCAGCCTCATCCACGTATTCAGTCTTGACTTCTCAAAACTGTTTACGTTGCTGGGGACAATGTTTACGTTCCTGGGGACAGTGTTTACGTTGCTGGGGACAGTGTTTACGCTGCTGGGGACAGTGTTTACGCTGCTGGGGACAGTGTTTACGTTCCTGGGGACAGTGTTTACGCTGCTGGGGACAGTGTTTACGGTGCTGGGGACAGTGTTTATGCTGCTGAGGACTGTTTACGCTGCTGGGGACAGTGTTTACATTGCTGGGGACAGTGTTTACGCTGCTGGGGACAGTGTTTACGTTGCTGGGGACAGTGTTTACGTTGCTGGGGACAGTGTTTACGCTGCTGGGGACAGTGTTTACGCTGCTGGGGACAGTGTTTACGCTGCTGGGGACAGTGTTTACGTTGCTGGGGACAGTGTATACGCTGCTGGGGACAGTGTTTACGCTGCTAGGGACAGTGTTTACGCTGCTGGGGACAGTGTTTACGCTGCTGGGGACAGTGTTTACGTTGCTGGGGACAGTGTTTACGCTGCTGGGGACAGTGTTTACGCTGCTGGGGACAGTGTTTACGTTGCTGGGGACAGTGTTTACGTTGCTGGGGACAGTGTTTACGTTGCTGGGGACAGAGTTTACGTTGCTGGGGACAGTGTTTACGCTGCTGGGGACAGTGTTTACGCTGCTGGGGACAGTGTTTACGCTGCTGGGGACAGTGTTTACGCTGCTGGGGACAGTGTTTACGCTGCTGGGGACAGTGTTTACGTTGCTGGGGACAGTGTTTACGCTGCTGGGGACAGTGTTTACGCTGCTGGGGACAGTGTTTACGCTGCTAGGGACAGTGTTTACGCTGCTGGGGACAGTGTTTACGCTGCTGGGGACAGTGTTTACGTTGCTGGGGACAGTGTTTACGCTGCTGGGGACAGTGTTTACGCTGCTGGGGACAGTGTTTACGTTGCTGGGGACAGTGTTTACGTTGCTGGGGACAGTGTTTACGTTGCTGGGGACAGTGTTTACGTGCTGGGGACAGTGTTTACGCTGCTGGGGACAGTGTTTACGCTGCTAGGGACAGTGTTTACGTGCTGGGGACAGTGTTTACGTTGCTGGGGACAGTGTTTACGTTGCTGGGGACAGTGTTTACGTTGCTGGGGACAGAGTTTACGTTGCTGGGGACAGTGTTTACGCTGCTGGGGACAGTGTTTACGCTGCTGGGGACAGTGTTTACGCTGCTGGGGACAGTGTTTACGCTGCTGGGGACAGTGTTTACGCTGCTGGGGACAGTGTTTACGTTGCTGGGGACAGTGTTTACGCTGCTGGGGACAGTGTTTACGCTGCTGGGGACAGTGTTTACGTTGCTGGGGACAGTGTTTACGTTGCTGGGGACAGTGTTTACGTTGCTGGGGACAGTGTTTACGTTGCTGGGGACAGTGTTTACGCTGCTGGGGACAGTGTTTACGCTGCTAGGGACAGTGTTTACGTTGCTGGGGACAGTGTTTACGTTGCTGGGGACAGTGTTTACGTTGCTGGGGACAGTGTTTACGTTGCTGGGGACAGTGTTTACGCTGCTGGGGACAGTGTTTACGCTGCTGGGGACAGTGTTTACGTTGCTGGGGACAGTGTTTACGTTGCTGGGGACAGTGTTTACGTTGCTGGGGACAGAGTTTACGTTGCTGGGGACAGTGTTTACGCTGCTGGGGACAGTGTTTACGCTGCTGGGGACAGTGTTTACGCTGCTAGGGACAGTGTTTACGCTGCTGGGGACAGTGTTTACGCTGCTGGGGACAGTGTTTACGTTGCTGGGGACAGTGTTTACGCTGCTGGGGACAGTGTTTACGCTGCTGGGGACAGTGTTTACGTTGCTGGGGACAGTGTTTACGTTGCTGGGGACAGTGTTTACGTTGCTGGGGACAGTGTTTACGTTGCTGGGGACAGTGCTTACGCTGCTGGGGACAGTGTTTACGCTGCTAGGGACAGTGTTTACGTTGCTGGGGACAGTGTTTACGTTGCTGGGGACAGTGTTTACGTTGCTGGGGACAGTGTTGGTTCATTCCTAGAAATAGCTGGTGGTGGTGATTCTGCGTGATTGCTGATGATAACAATGTAGTTCTACAAACTGCACAAATTCCGAACTCAGTCCCCACAAATTCTAGCCAGCTGAAAGCAAAATGGTGCAAATTCTATGCTTAGGGCTTCTGTAAGCATGGAATATCTGGGAAAACAAATGGGACATGGAATTTTGAGCACCCAAAAAAATGTCGCGACCTGCTGTCCGAAGGAGAATGTCGTTCAATCTCTTCAAAACTTTTTCACCCCGAAATATGTCATACATCAGTCTACGAAAACCATTACTGCAATACAAACTGCCCTTCATACCACCTGAAAGGGACCAGGCAGTGCAGACCCAACAAACCTAAGTTGTTACAACCATTCCACAGCAAGTGTTTTTTGGTGTCAGGAAACGAAAAGAGAAATGAATGAAATGATTCAAATATTCCACCACTTTGAAGCCTTGTTGGACTCGAGGCCCCACTCCAGAGCCACAAATACTGATGCTAACCAGAAAAATCCCCCGCAAACAAGCAGTGCAACAAAATACCATTCAGCAGTAAGTAGACTGCTCGTGGAGACCAATGCGATGTTTGCAGCCTTCACAGAGACCCCACAGGAAAGATCACTTTGAGAACGAAATCTGGATAACTGTACAACTTATTTAGATGCAACAGAAAGAACAGGAAACACGGGGGGGGTTGGCCTGCATGTCAAAGAGTCGTTTATTTACATAGAGTTACTGAACACTACAATGGTGTAACTGAAGTTTTAGTAATGAAGATTAAGAACCAAAACATAGTCATTGTGGTTGTAAATAAAGCAGCCAGATGCAACTTGATTATTATCTGGAAAATCTTCAAACCTCAGCTCCAAATACCTTACTGTTTGGTGATCTTAATTTAAGACATGCAAAATGGAAGAATGTACAAATAATGTTATAGCAAAGGCAGCTCACATGGAAAGTCACACACACATGAGTTGCTAAACATTTGCAAAAATTCCCCTGAGCGAACAGATAGTGGATCCAACAAGACTGGAAAACACCATTAACATTATTTTCACGAATAATGTTGACCTGATAAGAAATATAACAGCGAATTCAGATCTCAACCTAATCGAAGTCCAGACTTGTATATACAGGGGTCCTGACCAGCAAAATGTATATAGTTATGAGGGTGCCTTCATTAGTGGGTTGGATTTGTGAAGGATCTACCCAGTATGGACCAACAGGCCTACTGCAGAATTTTTGCTTTGTTATGCTCTTATATAACTCAATTTTAACAATAACATCTACTGGGATCAAATAAATTATGCCTTAAATGAAACATGTTTGGAAGATACCTTAAACAACATGGATAAAAACCAGTGCCTTGAAAGAATCAGGTGTTTACCAGCTGAAGTACACTCAAGGCACATTAACTAAGGAAAAAGAAGGGAAAAAGTAAACTGGAAAAGAGAGAGACGCTCCCTCTACAAGCGAAGACAAAGAATCACAGAGCTTCTCAAGGGAGCCAGATTATCTGAAATACGGAAGGAAGCACTGACCAGGGAAGTAGAAAATATTTAACTAAAGTTAAATGATTCATACAGGATCCAGGAAAGACAGAAGGTGATAAAAGCTATTAATGAAATTGAAATCCAAAATATTTCTTTTCACTTGCCAAAAAAACAAGGCGAAAACCACATTCAGTGTAAGGCCCTTCCTTAAACAAGATGAATGTCAAATTTCTGATATAACCCCAACTCCACTGGACTTTGGAAAAAGAACTGAGAACACGTCCATGTACTCTGTCCCAGGCCCTGACTCGTGAACCTCCATGTTTATTAAGAACTGCAAGAAACCACTTTCATGTGCCTTAATTATACTAGGGAAAGGGAGCCTAGACACGGGAGTCATCCCACAGTCGCAAAAAATAATGGATATCGCCCCACTCCAAAAACATGGCAGCAAAGGAATAGCATAGAATTATAGATTAATAACTCTAGTGTCCCACATTTTAAAAGTCTTTGAGAGTTCTAAGGAGCATTATCACAGGTCAATTGGATTCCCAATATCTGCACAAGCCAGAGCAACACAAGTTTAGACCAGGTCCGTCCGGCCTCTCACAACTACTGGACCACTATGACATGGTCTAGGATGGTCGGTCCGGCCTCTCACAACTACTGGACTACTATGACATGGTCTAGGATGGTCGGTCCGGCCTCTCACAACTACTGGACCACTATGACATGGTCTAGGATGGTCGGTCCAGTCTCTCACAACTACTGGACCACTATGACATGGTCTAGGAAGGTCGGTCCACTCTCTCACAACTACTGGACCACTATGACATGGTCTAGGAAGGTCGGTCCAGCCTCTCACAACTACTGGACCACTATGACATGGTCTAGGAAGGTCGGTCCGGCCTCTCACAACTACTGGATCACTATGACATGGTCTAGGAAGGTCGGTCCGGCCTCTCACAACTACTGGACCACTATGACATGGTCTAGGAAGGTCGGTCCGGCCTCTCACAACTACTGGACCACTATGACATGGTCTAGGAAGGTCGGTCCGGCCTCTCACAACTACTGGACTCTTGTGGGTTATGCCCGAAATATTTTATATTTGAGTAAATTCCAGTGGGATATTTCTCTTTATTTTTATTATGAATATTAGCATTTTTATATGTATGGTAATGCTAATATTTTATTATATTATACTGTATTTGTTAGGCGTATGTAATTCACATGTAGTGGGAAACAAACAAACAAACAAATTTTATTTCATTGCAATTTTACATAGATTTTGTAGTTACAATCAGAAACTGAAGTGCCAGGAGAGCCACTGACATGCCAAGGTGAAGTGCAAGAAGAGCCACTGACATGCCATGGTGAAGTGCAATAGAGCCACTGACATGCCATGGTGAAGTGCAAGGAGCCACTGACATGCCAAGGTGAAGTGCAAGAGAGCCACTGACATGCCATGGTGAAGTGCAAGAGAGCCACTGACATGCCAGGTGAAGTGCAAGGAGCCACTGACATGCCATGGTGAAGTGCAAGGAGAGCCACTGACATGCCAAGGTGAAGTGCAAGAAGAGCCACTGACATGCCATGGTGAAGTGCAATGAGAGCCACTGACATGCCATGGTGAAGTGCAAGGAGAGCCACTGACATGCCATGGTGAAGTGCAAGGAGAGCCACTGACATGCCATGGTGAAGTGCAAGGAGAGCCACTGACATGCCATGGTGAAGTGCAGAGAGCCACTGACATGCCATGGTGAGAGTGCAATGTGAAGAGCCACTGACATGCCATGGTGAAGTGCAAGGAGAGCCACTGACATGCCAGGTGAAGTGCAAGAGAGCCACTGACTGCCATGGTTGAAGGCAACAATCATGAATGACTATACATTGTAACTAATGTTTGATATGTAATATATTGAGAATTGATTGAGTTTATTCTAGTTATATATTTGATTGTTCAAATTACAATATGATGATATTACATTGTAACAAGTGTTTAGGAGGATGGTAATATAATAGTAAAAATTGAGATTATTTTTAGGAAAATAACATTGATCATTTTTGAAAGTAATTTACAGTATGAGTGAGTAGGGGATTTTTGAGAAGAGTCTTAAAATGATTTTCAGACAAAGTTATTTTAATATTTACTGGTAATGAATTCCAGTTAGACTGCCGGGTACTTGTTCAGGTACTGGTCTGTCTCCCTCAGTCACGTGACCCGACCTGACTTGAGCTTACCACGGCTTGGTATAGTCAGTAGGTTCACGCACCCTCTCCTGACAGGGAGTAGGTTCCCACACTCACTCCCAACAGGGAGTAGGTTCACGCACTCACTCCCAACAGGGAGTAGGTTCACGCACCCTCTCCTGACAGGGAGTAGGTTCCCACACTCACTCCCAACAGGGAGTAGGTTCACGCACTCTCTCCCAACAGGGAGTAGGTTCTCACACTCTTACAATAGTCATATGTTCTCTTCTGAGTAGGTTCATATATCTACTCCTGACCGGGAGAAGGTTCAGGTTCTCCACCCCGAGTACATAGCTCTCTTTGACACTCAGTTATATAGTTGATTTTCTATAGAATTCAAAGTCTCTTGCACGAGACGATTGACTATTAGTCTGAGAGATTACTAGCTTAAGTAATCCCGGTAAGAGGTTCTTGTTTCTCGGAAGTAACTAAATGGTTATCCTTCCTGAACAAGATTGTCATTTATACACTTATAAGTCCTGATTATGTTATCATTGCCATTTGTATAATTTCCTGCAAATAGTAGTATGGCACATTTCTGTTTACTTCTTGATTATATAAAAATATATTCAAGTTTTAGTGGTAGTATTTATTTTTCTGCAATACTACATTTGTTTAGAGGTATTTATGATAAGTCATACGAATGTTTACGCAGAGAAAAGATTTCAAAGTTTTATTTAGATCATTTTTGTCTTCTGCTCAACAATTTTAATATTTTTGTGTCTTGTGCTATAAAGCTAGAAACCTTCCAGAGACTTAATATTCATATTAAATGAAGACCAGAAGGAAGTGTCAAAAGTCGTCGTTAATTGAACCTTGGTACACCATAGGTGCTTTCTCCTAGACGTAGTTAATATCTAACCAGTTACTAAGTACAACAAGACTTAGTAGTCAAATTAGATAAAAAAAACTGGAAAAACGACAAAGTGCTTATTTCCCCTGAAGTGAAATTTAAAAGGGTGACAACGACTAAGTCAGTATTTTCCTGTTGCTACAGCGTAAGACCAGTGTTTGTAACTATGACATGGTCTTAAGTGCACTGTAGAACAAACGGAATGCAAATGTATTATACATAAACCTAGAAAAGCATTTGAGAAGTGCGATCATGGTGTAATAGCGCACAAAATGCATACGAGGCTGCCACAGTAAAACCTGTTACAAAAGGCACAGTAGTCGCTCCCATCCTGTTCCTCATCCATCTTCTTCTGCTGAGAATACTAGAATCTGCGCCAGAGTCATCCATTGAGGACACAGTTTTCAAATTGGGCCACGAAAACAATATGATGTTCAATGGATATTATGGAAAACTTTAGGAAATAATAGCTAGAACGGAGTATACTACAAACTCTAACTACACAGTTGAGTAAAAAAGTAATATGTTAATATCAGAGGATCTTACCTTCAAGGATCACAATAGTGACACTTTGAGGAAAATGATTGGATGGATAATAAGAACTTTCAAAACAAGAGATGCCATGTCAATAATGATCCGTTTTAAATCCCTTGTTCTCTCTAGGCTGGAATACTGCTGTACACTAACAGCTTTATTTAAGGCTGGTGAAGTCGCAGACCTGGAGAATGTACAGAGAACCTTCACTGCACATCTAAGTTAAGTCAAGCGTCTTAATTACTGAGAACGTTTAGACTCTCTTGACTTGTACTCCATAGAACAGAGACAAGATACATCATAATCTACATCTGGAAAACCTAGAGGGGACTAGTTCCAAATATGCACACTGAAATCACTCCCTACGACAGCAAAAGACTCGACAGGTGGTGCAAAATACTCTCAATGAAAATCAGGGGCGCCATGAGTACACTGAGCGTCCGGGACCCAAGGCTGTTCAACAGCCTCCCGCCATGCATGAGGGAAGTTCCCAATAGACCCCTGGCTGTCTTCAAGGGGCAGCTGGACAGACAGCTAAAGTAAGTACCTGATCATCCAGACTATGCGTCGTACGTTGGATTACTGCGGCCAGCAGTAAGACCCTAGTTGATCAAGCCCTGATCAATCGGGAGCCCTGGTCAAAGACTGGACCGTCGGAACGAAATCCAGGAAGACCCTATAACACTCCACTACACAAAATAACACACCGCTACACCCAGTAACACACCGCTACACCCAGTAACACACCACTACACCCAGTAACACTCCACTACACCCAGTAACACACCACTACACCCAGTAACATACCACTACAACCAGTAACACTCCACTACACCCAGTAACATACCACTACAACCAGTAACACTCCACTACACCCAGTAACACACCGCTACACCCAGGAACACACCACTACACCCAGTAACATACCACTACAACCAGTAACACTCCACTACACCAGTAACACACCACTACACAAGTAACATACCACTACAACTCAGTAAAATCCACTATACAAAGTAACACACAGCTACACCCTAGTAACACACACTACATCAAGTAACCTCACTACACAAAGTAACACACCCTACACCAGTAAATACCACTACACCCAGTAACACTTCACTATCACCAGTAACCCTCACCCATAAACTCCAACTGTAACACAGTCTACACCCATAACACTCCCTACACCATAGTAACACACACTACACCCAGTAAAACCCTACAACGTAAACTCCACTACACAAGTAAACACACTACACCCAGTAAACTCCCTACACCAGTAAACACCCTACACCTAACATCCACACAAAGTAACACACACTACACCATAACATACCTACTACCAGTAACTAACCCTACACCAGTAACACTCACTACACAAAGTAACACACCTACACCCAGTAACATACCCTACACCCAGTAACACACCACTACACCAGTAACACTCCACTACACAGTAACACACCTACACCCAGTAACAACCACTACACCCAGTATAACAACTCACTACACCTAGTAACACATCCACTACACCCAGTATAACACTATTACACCATAGTAACACTACCTCACTACACCTATATCAAAGCTCCTACACCCTATATAAAGCTCCACATCCTATATCAAGCTCCACCTAACCTACCCTATATCAAAGCTCCTACACCTATATCAAAGCTCCTACACCCTATATCAAAGCTCCTACACCTATATCAAGCTCCCTACATCCTATATCAAGCTCTCTACACCTATATCAAAGTCCTCACACCTATATCAAAGCTCTCCTACATCCTATATCTAAGCTCCCTTACATCATATATCAAAGCTCCCCTACATCCTATATCAAAGCTCCCCTACATTCTATATCAAAGCTCCCCTACACCATATATCAAAGCTCCTACCCCTATATCAAGCCTCACTATATCAAAGCTCCCTACACCCTATATCAAAGCTCCCTACACCTATATCAAAGCTCCCTACACACTATATCAAAGCTCCCTACACCTATATCAAAGTCCCTACACCTATATCAAAGCTCCCTACACCTTATACAAAGCTCCCTACACCCTATATCAAAGCTCCCTACATCCTATATCAAAGCTCCCTACACTATCAAGCTCCTACACACTATATAAAGCTCCTACACCCTATATCAAAGCTCCCTACACACTATATCAAAGCTCCCCTACACACTATATGAAAGTTCCCTACACAATATCAAAGCTCCCCTACACCTTATCAAAGCTCCCCTACACCCTATATCAAAGCTCCCCTATACCCTATATCAAAGCTCCCCTACACACTATATCAAAGCTCCCCTACACACTATATCAAAGCTCCCTTACACCCTATATCAAAGCTCCCCTACACACCTATATCAAAGCTCCCTACACCTATATCAAAGCTCCCTACACTCTATATCAAAGCTCTAACACCTATATCAAAGCTCCTACACCTATATCAAAGCTCCTCACCTATATCAAAGCTCCCCTACACCCTATATCAAAGCTCCCCTACACACTATATCAAAGCTCCCTACACACTATATCAAAGCTCCCCTACACCCTATATCAAAGCTCCCCTACACCCTATATCAAAGCTCCCCTATACCCTATATCAAAGCTCATCACCCTATATCAAAGCTCCCTACACCCTATATCAAAGCTCCCTACACCTATATCAAAGCTCCCTACTAACCTCTAATATCAAAGCTCCCTACACCTATATCAAAGCCTACACTATATCAAGCTCCTATACTCAATCAAAGCTCCCTACACCCTATATCAAAGCTCCTGCACCCTATATCAAAGCTCCTACACCCTTATCAAAGCTCCCTACACCTATATCAAAGCTCCCATACACCCTATATCAAAGCTCCGCTACACTCTATATCAAAGCTCATCTACACCTTATATCAAAGCTCCCTTACACCCTATATCAAAGCTCTCCTACACTCTATATCAGAGCTTCCCTCCACCCTATATCAAAGCTCCCTACACTCTATATCAAAGCTCCCCTACACCCTATATCAAAGCTCCCTTACACCCTATATCAAAGCTCCCACCCTATATCAAAGCTCCCTACACACTATATCAAAGCTCCTACACTTTATATCAAAGCTCCCTAACCCTATACAAAGCTCCTT
The DNA here is from genome assembly GCA_009830355.1 of Cherax destructor. Taxonomy (NCBI): domain Eukaryota; kingdom Metazoa; phylum Arthropoda; class Malacostraca; order Decapoda; family Parastacidae; genus Cherax; species Cherax destructor. Next base: position 36,184 of record WNWK01014923.1, read on the forward strand.
CACCCTATATCAAAGCTCCTCTACCCCTATATCAAAGCTCCCTACACCTATATCAAAGCTCCCTACACCCTATATCAAAGCTCCCTAACCCTATATCAAAGCTCCCTACAACCTCTATACAAAGCTCTACATCCTATATCAAAGCTCCCTACATCCTATATCAAAAGCTCCTCACCCTATATCAAAGCTCCCCAATCCTATATCAAATCTCCCCTACACTATATCAAAGCTCCCTACACCCTATATCAAAGCTCCCCTACACCCTATATCAAAGCTCCCTACCCTATATCAAAGCTCCCTACACCCTATATCAAAGCTCCTCTACACCATATCAAAGCTCTCTACACCCTATATCAAAGCTCCTACACCTATATCAAACTCCCATACCTATATCAAAGTCCCTTACACCCTATATCAAAGCCCTACACCCTATATCAAACCCTACACCTATATCAAAGCTCCTACCTACATCCTACTAATCAAAGCTTCCTACACCCTATATCAAAGTCTCACATCCTATATCAAAGCTCCCCTACACCCTATATCAAAGCTCCCCTACACCCTATATCAAAGCTCCCCTACACCATATATCAAAGCTCCCTACACCCTATATCAAAGCTCCCTACACCCTATATCAAAGCTCCCTACACCCTATATCAAAGCTCCCCTACACCCTATATCAAAGCTCCCTTACACTCTATATCAAAGCTCCCCTACACCCTATATCAAAGCTCCCTTACACCCTGCATCACAACAGAATAAAACATTACAATCAACTACGAAGATTAGGAGGCATTAATCTGCTAATCTATTGTATATACCCATTCAATAACAACATTTTTTAGTTTGTTACTCAATGTACACAACAAGAGTGCACTTGTACTCTCACTGTACACAACAATAATACATTGACTGTACATCAGTCTCATTACATCGTGTAGGTTACATGTGTACTCTCACTGTATACAACAAGAGTACACTGACTGTACGATTGTACTCAGTTCATTATTACGTTATGTAGGTTACACTTGTACTCTCACTGCACACGAGAGTACATTGACCGTACATCAGTCTCATTACATCGTGTAGGTTACACCTCTACTCTCCCTGTACACAACAAGAGTACACTTGTACTCTCACTGTACACAACAAGAGTACACTTTTACTCTCACTGTACACAACAAGAGAACACTTGTACTCTCCCTGTACACAACAGGAGTACACTTGTACTCTCACTGTACACAACAAGAGTACACTTGTACTCTCACTGTACACAACAAGAGTACACTTGTACTCACTGCACAACAGAGTACATTGACCTCACTGAACACAAGGTACACTTGTACTTCCATGTACACAAGAAGAGTACAGTTGTACTCTCACTGTACACAACAAGAGTACATTTGTACTCTCACTGTACACAACAAGAGTACACTTGTACTCTCACTGTACACAATAAGAGAACACTTGTACTCTCCCTGTTCACAACAAGAGAACATTTTTACTCTCACTGTACACAACATTAGTACACTTGTACTCTCACTGTACACAACAAGAGTACACTTATACTCTCCCTGTACACAACAAGAGTACAGTTGTACTCATGTAACACAAGAGACACTTGTACTCCCGTACACAAGAGTACATTGTACTCTCACTGTACACAACAAGAGTACACTTTACTCCTGTAACAACAAGAGTACAGTCTTGTACTCTCACTGTACTACAACAAAGTACATCTTGTACATCTCTACTGTAACAACAAGAGTACATTTGTACTCTCACTGTACACAACAAGAGTACACTTGTAGTCTCCCTGTACACAATAAGAGAACACTTGTACTCTCCCTGTACACAACAAGAGAACATTTGTACTCTCACTGTACACAACAAGAGTACACTTGTACTCTCACTGTACACAACAAGAGTACATTGACAGGGATATAAGCCACAGTGCTGTGTCGTCCTTTGCAGATGACACCCGAATCTGTATGACAGTGTCCACTGTTGAAGACACTGCAAGACTCCAAGCAGACATAAACCAAATCTTTAAATGGGCTGCAGAAAACAATATGAAGTTCAATGATGAGAAATTTCAATTACTCAGATACGGAAAAAGTGAAGAAATTAAAATCTCATCGGAGTACAAAACTAACTCAAACCACACAATAGAGCGAAAAACTAATGTCAAAGACCTGGGAGTGATCATGTCAGAGGATCTCACCTTCAAGGACCATAACAAAGTAGCAATTGCATCTGCTCAAAAAATGACAGGATGGATAATGAGAATATTCAAAACCAGGGATGCCAAGCCCTTTACAGGTCGCTTGTTCTATCTAGGCTGGAATATTGCTGCACACTAACTGCACCTTTCAAGGCGGGTGAAATTGCTGACCTTGAAAATGTGCAGAGAACCTTCACCGCACGCATAAGTGCGATAAACCACCTCAATTACTGGGAACGCTTGAAGTTCCTAAACCTGTACTCTCTAGAACGCAGGCGGAAGAGATACATTATTATATACACATGGAAATTCTCGAGGGCTTAGTACCAAACTTGCACACAAAAATCACTCTCTACGAAAGCAAAAGACTCGGCAGGCGATGTAACATCCCCCCAATGAAGAGCAGGGGTGCCACTAGCACGTTGAGGGACAACACAATAAGTGTCAGGGGCCCAAGATTGTTCAACTGCCTCCCAGCATACATCAGGGGGATTACCAACAAACCCCTGGCTGTCTTCAAGCAGGCACTGGATCGTACGTTGGACTGCGTGCGGCCAGCAGTAACAGCCTGGTTGATCAGGCTCTGGTCCAACAGGAGGCCTGGTCACAGACCGGGCCGCGGGGGCGTTGACCCCTGGAATTCTCTCCAGGTAGACTCCAGGAACAAGAGTACAGTTGTACTCTCACTGTACACAACAAGAGTACAGTTGTACTCTCCCTGTACACAACAAGAGTACACTTGTACTCTCACTGTACACAACAAGAGTACACTTGTACTCTCACTAATTGTTCTTCCAGCTGTGACAGAGGAATTTACAAACAAGGTAAATGTCACAACAGGTGAAAAATTAGTTAAAAAACAAACATCTGTGTTTAGTGCAAATGTTTATATTTTTAGCTGTGTTTGTTTAGTTGTTTTAGTTGTTTAGCAAATACACACACTCGTGTGCACCCATACACTAACATAAACAATGACACTAACACAAACACACACATATATTCACACACTCAGATAAGTCACAGGGATGTTAGGAAGCATTTCTTCAGCTATAGAGTAGTCAGGAAGTGGAATAGTCTAGCAAATGATGTAGTGGAGGCAGGAACCATACATAGCTTTAAGACGAGGTATGATAAAGCTCATGGAGCAGGGAGAGAAGTGACCCAGTAGCGGACAGTGAAGAGGCGGGGCCAGGAGCTGAGTCTCGATCCCTGCAACCACAATTAGGTGAGTACAATTAGGTGAGTACACACACACACACACACACACACACACACACACACACACACACATGTACACATACACAACTACAGTGGCCAGGAACAGCTGAGCAGGAAAGACAGACCACTGAGCACAGGGGCTTCAGCCAGGGAAGGGATCGAAGGCAGGAACACTTCAATGGAAGGAACTAGAACACCTCAGAGGATGCAAAGGGAGATACAGTGGGAGGACGAAAGGAAGTGGTCAGTTTTTGTCTATGGGCTCCAAGAAGTCAAGGAAGAAACCTATTATTACAACCTCAGGTTCAATGGCCTGTTATCCTGAGGGTAAATTGGAACTTGGAGCAAAGAAACACAGTAGAAAATGCTTTGAATTGTATTTCCTTCACCAAGCAATTATGACTATATATATATATGTTTTGTATTTTCCTTCACCAAGTATATTATAAGGCTTTGTACAAGTATGTACACTTTATACAGAGAGAGTAGTATTAGTGCACGCCACGGTAGTCAAGGTGTAGTATTTGCACGTATATTGTATGTAAAGGGACAGAAAATACTGCTCCTCCAAAAGCTTCTAACAGAACTGAGGACTGCAAAGAGGTTTGTTCAGAAAGGGGAAGTACTCCCTCTCTTATAAGTGAGCAATATGCTCCAGTATCCCTAAAGGTTCTAACTTCTTTTTTCTCTGAATGTTCCTGAAGGGATATCTGACAAGTGCTATAATAGGGGGCCATCCCCTTCTCTACTTCTTCCTGGGACATGTCATTTGGGACATTATAATTTTTCCCTAATGGTTGGGGTTTACTTGGACAATTGGGCCTGATGTGACCAGGTTGGTGGCAATTATAACATACCATCTCAGCTTTAACTTTGGCACCTCGTTGATTTTGTGGCTTACGCCACTCTGGATACTGCCGCTTCGAATCACCATGTTGAGTAGTTTGAGATCTCTCACCAGGTTGACCATGAGTGAAGTAACGCTGCTCACCAGGTGATTTAGTTGACTGCTGACGAGATTCACCTTCATCTTGACCTTTAGTTCTCCACTCAGGAACTTTTCTTTGACGATCTCTGCTCATACCAGGCTGTTGAGGAAAGAGATAAGACCGCTCGGACAAGGAGCGGTTAGTTTCAAAAGTATCATCCAACCTGGCTGCTTCCAATGTCGTAGGCAAGGAATGATCTTGCAGAAAGACTCGAACCTCTGGACTAACAGACTCCAGCAGGTTGTCCACCAAGATAGCTGCTTCAAATTGTCAAAATCAGTGACACCACTTGCCTTGTACCACTTTGTAAAAGCCTTGGTCTGCTGTCTGACGAAGTCAACAGCAGACTGACCCAACTGCCTTCTGCCGAGTTTGAATTATTTCCTATACTTGGCAGGAATACATTGATAAGCCCCAAGAACAGTGGTTTTCACAATACGATAGTTACCAAAGTCTTCATTACCCAGGATGGACGTAAATTCTTGTGCCTTACCAAACAACGCAGTATGCACCAGTGACGCCCAATGAACCTCAGGCCACCCTAAAGCTCGAGCCTGGTTTTCAAATGCTTCGAAAAACTGTTCAGGTTCTGCTTCAACAAAACGAGGAACAAACTGTACTCCTTAGCAAATGCACGCTGTTCTCTAGTTTGTTCAAGAGTGAGTCTGGCTAGTTCAAGCGCCAATGAACCAGACTCGCCTGTCGATAACCCCACACCTGTGACTTGCTGGTTTTTGTTCAGGAGTTTTGTCTCTCCCATTTTGTAGAAACCTTAATGGTGACCTACGATTAACAGCTCCTGTAGAGGGAGAAACACTAGACTGATATGCCATAGTTTCAGTTTGTATTTTATTCCTTATAATATCACGCAGCTGAGCAGCAGTAAGGGTACGCTGGTATTCAACACCAATAGAACGAGCGATACGCCAACAACGCTGTAGAGAGAGTTTGGGCAACTTTAGTAGAGTGAACTCAGACACTAACCGTCTGACTCGAATAGGTGGCATTAACCCCCAACTTAACACGCTGTAGCGCTATGCACGGTACGACTTGCAGTATACTCATACGATAGCAAAGGTGACACACAATAGCAAAGCCAATATGCACATACAATAGCAAAGGTGACACACAATAGCAAAGCCAATATGCACATACAATAGCAAAGCTGACACACAATAGCAAACCAAATTGCCGAATACTCACACAAATAGCAAGGCTGACCGTAGCGAAGCGAATGCAAAGAAGACACACAAAATTCGTGAAGCGTTGGCAAAGCGTAGGCAATGCCAGATAGCATGCCAGATAGTATGCCAGATAGCAAGCTATCTAGATACAAGACTAGCTCCTGCTCCAACTTTAACTCTAGGCTCAACTCCTGCTCTAAGTCTCCAATTTCAGCTCCGGGACAGGCTACCCATATTACAACCTCAGGTTCAATGGCCTGTTAACCTGAGTGTAAAAGGGAGATTGGAGCAAAGAAACACAGTAGAAAATGCTTTGAATTTGTATTTCCTTCACCAAGCAATTATGATTATATAAGATTTTGTATTTTCCTTCACCAAGTATATTATAAGGCTTTGTACAGATATGTACACTATTTACAGAGAGAGTAGAATTAGTGCACGCCACGATAGTCAAGGCAAAACAGCAGCCAATAGACAGAGACAACCGTACAACAACCAGCTCAATGCATTATTGTTGTATGTTCGCCGGTACATCCGGCCCGGGTCTTCTCCAAATGGTGACCCGGCATTGGCCCCCTAGGTAGAGGGTGTCGGTCATCTTCTTTCTTTCTTTCTTGCTGTGGCTCCCCATGATGGGGAGTGTCTTCTGACGTCGCATCTTCATCAGCAGATCTTGGTACTTCAGGCTGTGGTTCTACCTACATAGGAAGAAGGATGGGGGATAAGAAAGAAGGAAGTGAGAGAAAGAATAGTTGTAGTGGGTAGTCTTGGTCGTCGTCGGGGTTCTCCGGCGTCGTCATCAGGTGATGACGATCAGGGTGAGGAAAGAAGGTGGGAAACTCATAAGACACGATCAAGAGGAATGTGAGGTGCTCAACACGAGATTTAAGGAAGTATTTACAGTGGAGACAGAAGGGACCCTGGGAAGACAGAACAGAGGGGTACACCAACAAGGGATATATCAACAAGTGTAGGATGAAATACACACAACCGAGGAGGAGGTGAAGAACCTGCTAATTGACCTTGATACCTCAAAGGCGGTGGGACCGGACAACATCTCCCCGTGGGTCCTCAGAGAGGAGCAGAGATGCTGTGTGTGCCACTAACCTCAATTTTCAACACATCCCTTGCAACTGGGCAACTACTAGAGGTAATGAAGACGGCAAATGTAGTCCCCATCTTTTAGAAAGGAGACAGAAACGAGGCACTAAACTATAGACCAGTGTCACTGACGTGTATAGTATGCAACGTCATGGAGAAGATTATCAGGAGGAGAGTGGTGGAGCACCTAGAACAGAACAAGATTATAAATGACAACCAGCACGGATTCATGGAAGGCAAATCCTGTGTTACAAAGCTACTGGAGTTTTATGACAAGGTAACAGAAGTAAGACACTAAAGATAGGGGTGGATTGATTGCATTTTCTTGGACTGCAAGAAGGCCTTCGACACAGTTCCTCACAAGAGATTAGTGCAGAAGCTAGAGGATCAGGCACGTACAACGGCAAGGGTACTGCAATGGATCAGAGAATACATGACAGGGAGGCAACAACGAGCCATGGTACGTGATGAGGTATCAGTGTGGGCGCCTGTGATGAGCGGGGTTCCACAGGGGTCAGTCCTAGGACCAGTGCTATTTTTGGTATATGTGAATGACATGACGGAAGGTATAGACTCAGAAGTGTCCCTGTTTGCAGATGATGTGAAGTTAATGAGAAGAATTAAATCAGATGAGGATCAGGCAGGACTTCAAAGAGACCTGGACAGGCTGAATTTGTGGTCCAGCAACTGGCTTTCGAATTTAACCCCGCCAAATGCAAAGACATGAAGATCGGGGAAGGTCAAAGAAGACCGGAGACAGAGTACAGACTAGGTGGCCAGAGACTGCAAACCTCACTCAAGGAAAAAGATCTTGGGGTGAGTATAATACCGAGAACATCTCCGGAAACACACATCTACCAGGTAACTGCTGCAGCATATGGCCGACTGGCAAACCTGAGAATAGCATTCCGATACCTCAGTAAGGAATCGTTCAAGACGCTGTACACCGTGTACATCATGCCCATATTGGAGTATGCAGAACCAGTTTGGAACCCACACCTTGTTGCAAAGGTTTGCAACAAGGCTAGTTGCAGAGCTAAGGGGAATGTCCTACGAAGAAAGGTTAAGGGAAATAGGCCTGACGAAACCGGAGGATAGGAGGGTTAGGGAGACATGATAACGACATACAAAATACTGCGGGGAATAAATAAGGTGGACAGAGACATGATGTTCCAGAATGGGACACAGAAACAAGGGGTCACAATTGGAAGTTGAAAGACTCCTATGAGTCAAAGGGATGTTAATAAGTATTTCTTCAGTCATAGAGTTGTCAGGAAGCAGGAAAGTGATGTAGTGGAGGCAGGAACCATACATAGTTTTAAGATGAGGTATGATAAACCTCATGGAGCAGGGAGAGAGAGAATCTAGTAGCAGTTAGTGAAGAGGCGGGACCAGGAGCTGAGTTTCGACCCCTGCAACCACAAATAGGTGAGGGCTACCCAAGGGTACTGCAGGGGTTATCAAGTGTGTCAGGGTAGTGAACAACCCTTGAAGTGATTTACGAGTTGCCCTGAGCCACATAAGTGTGGGGAGAGCCATAATTTTATAAGTGAACTAGAAATAAATATTTTGTGGCGGGGTCAGTGGGCCTAGTGTGCTACAGGCGACGTTGCCACGTGTGTCACCCTAGATAATAAAGTGAAATAAATATGTGACAAGTGAAAGAAATACAGTGAATAGGTTATATTATATATCGACAAGAAACGAAAGTGGATATACGCCAGAACATCACATCGAGTTGGACAATCTACATGATACTACACGCTGGACAAGCTGCATCGCATCGCAAGTATTCACCTATGCGTGGTTTTCGGGGTGTTGGGTGTAAGTTCCAATTACCTAACCCTAAGCTGTTTGTGAACGGTCAACTCTCATAGTAAGATAAGGAATAGGATATCAAGTACTCGGTAACAAATAGCAATTGGTAATTTCTAGTAGAAAAGGTCGAGCAGACAGGTGAAGCATTAACTGGTAGATCAGGTGTGTCAGGTCAGGCCAGGTAGTGGAGCACTGTAGACTACGTGTCACTCGCAGACCTCACATACAAACTCATACACCATAACACACAATTTAAGAACATAAGAAAGGAGGAACACTGCAGCAGGCCTGTTGGCCCATACTAGGCAAGTCCTTCACAATCCGTTAGATCTGTCTTTGACTCGATAAAGCCCACTGCGTGGGCGAAACGTTGTCAATAATGGTTCACATTATACTGCTTATGTGTTTATTTTTCCACAATCCTTCCCACTAACAGAATATTTGCTCAACCCAATTTTCAATGCTACCCAAGAAATAAGCTTTGATAATTCTATTTACTCATGTGCGAGTCCCACTCAAATCCAACCCCTCTCACTCATGAATTTATCCAACCTAAATTTGAAGCTACTTAAGGTCCTAGCTTCAATAACCCTACTAGGCAGACTGTTCCACTCATCAACTACCCTATTTCCAAACCAATACTTTCCTTTATCCTTTCTAAATCTAAACTTATCTAACTTGAATCCATTATTGCGGGTTCTCTCTTGGAGAGATATCCTCAAGACCTTATTTATATCCCCTTTGTTAATACCCATTTTCCACTTGTATACCTCGATCATGTCTCCCCTCATTCTACGTCTTACAAGTGAATGTAATTTTAGGGTCTTCAATCTTTCTTCATACGGAAGATTTCTAATGCTATGTATTAATTTAGTCATTCTACTCTGAATATTTTCTAACGAATTAATGTCCATTCTGTAATATGGAGACCAGAACTGAGCTGCGTAATCTAGGTGAGGCCTTACTAATGATGTATAAAGCTGTAATATAACCTCTGAACTTCTGTTGCTTACACTTCTTGATATAAATCCCAGTAATCTGTTAGCCTTATTACGTACGCTTAGGCACTGCTGTCTTGGTTTAAGGTTCCTGCTTACCATAACCCCGAAGTCCTTCTCGCAATCTGTATAGCTAAGTTCTACGCCATTCAACTTATAAGTGCTTGGATTATGGACACTCCCGAGCTTCAGAACCTTGCATTTATCTACATTGAACTGCATCTACCACTTTTCTGACCACGAATTGAGTTTGTCTAAATCCTCCTGAAGTACCCTGACATCTACGTTTAAATAAATTATCCTACCTATCTTCGTGTAGTCGGCGAATTTGCTCATATCACTAGTAATTCCCTCATCAAGGTCATTGATATATATTATAAACAACAAAGGGCCTAAGACTGATCCCTGTGGAACGCCCCTTGTTACAGATCCCCACTCGGATTTAATCCCATTTAAGCACACTCTTTGCTTCCTATTGGTGAGCCATGACTCGATCCATGACAGCACTTTTCCCCCAATGCCATGAGCTGCCACTTTCCTTAACAGTCTCTGGTGCGGTACTCTATCAAAAGCCTTACTAAAGTCTAAATAAACAATATCGAATTATTTTTCGTGATCAACAGCCTCAAAAGCTTTACCGAAGAAAGTTAATAAATTAGTTAGGCAGGAACGGCCCCTCGTGAATCCATGCTGAGTATCGTTAATCAAATTATGTTTATCGAGATGGTTTATTATAATATCAGCTATAATTGACTCTAGTAATTTGCCTACAATTGAGGTCAGGCTTATTGGGCGGTAATTTGACGGTAGTGACTTGTCCCCTGCTTTAAAAATAGGAATTTCATTAGACATCTTCCACATATCAGACACTACACCTGTTTGAAGAGATAAATTAAAAATGTTAGTTATTGGTTCACAGAGTTCCATTTTGCATTCCTTAAGAACCCTTGCAAAAAGCTCATCAGGACCCGGCAATTTATTTTGTTTCAGTCGGTCTACTTGTTTCATAACCATTTCGCTAGTGACTGTGATATTACAAAATTTATCTTCTTCAGGACCACTATAAAAATTAATTACTGGGATATTATTAGTGTCTTCCTGTGTGAAAACTGAGAGAAAATAATTATTAAAAATAGAGCACATATTCTCCTTGTCAGTAAGATGCCCAGAGTTATTTTTAAGGGGACCTATCTTATCTCTAACTTTTGTTCTATAAACCTGGAAAAAACTTTTTGGGTTAGTTTTTGAATCCCTAGCAACTTTTATTTCATAATCCCGTTTAGCTTTTCTTATCCCCTTTTTAACGTCCCTCTTAATGTCAGTATAATGATTTATAAGATGACCCTCACCTCTTTCTATGCGCCTATAAATTCCTTTCTTCTGCCCTAAAAGATATTTGAGCCTATTATTCATCCATTTTGGGTAATTTCTACTTGATCTAATTTCTTTATACGGGATAAATGTTCTTTGGGCAGCCTGTATAGTGTTCAGAAAACTGTCATATTGATAGCTCTCTTCGTTACCCCAGTCCACAGATGATAAGTGTTCTCTAAGCCCATTGTAATCAGGGACCGTTACTGAATTATCCCTACTGTCATATATCCATTCAATGTTAAAGGTAATTGATTTGTGGTCGCTTGTGCAGAGTTCCTCTGTTTTTTCTAAATTAATAACAAGGGTTTCCTTGTTTGCAAGAACCAAGTCAAGTAGGTTATTTCCCCTTGTAGGTTCTGTCACAAACTGCTTCAAAAAACAATCCTGAACTACTTCTAAAAAGTCGTTAGATTCTAAATTCCCTGTCAAGAAATTCCAATCAATTTGACTAAAGTTAAAGTCCCCTAGAAATACTACGTTATCATGCCTTGTGGCCTTAACAATTTCCTCCCAAAGTAGTCTCACTTGTTCCCTATCTAAGTTTTGAGAACGGTATATCACGGCTAAAATCAATTTTTCACACCCCTCTGAAAATTCTATCCAGACAGACTCTAAGGGGATTGTCCTACGAAGAAAGGTTAAGGGAAATCGGCCTGACGACACTAGAGGACAAGAGGGTTAGGGGAGACATGATAACGACATATAAAATACTGCGAGGAATAGATAAGGTGGACAGAGACAAGATGTTCCAGAGAGGGACACAGAAACAAGGGGTCACAATTGGAAGTTGAAGACTCCTATGAGTCAAAGGGATGTTAGGAAGTATTCCTTCAGTCATAGAGTTGTCAGGAAATGGAATAGCTTAGAAAGCGACATAGTGGAGGCAGGAACCATACATAGTTTTAAGACTAGGTTTGATAAAGCTCATGGAGCAGGGGAGAGAGGACCTAGTAGCAGTCAGTGAAGAGGCGGGGCCAGGAGCTATGAATCGACCCCTGCAACCACAAATAGGTGAGTACAAATAGGTGAGTACACACACACACACACACTCACACACACATACACATACGTCAGGCCTATACTAGAGTATGCAGCACCAGTCTGGAACCCACATCTTGTCAATCACGGCAAGAAACTAGAGAAAGTGCAAAGGTTTGCGACAAGGTTAGTTCCACAACTCAGGGGTCTGTCCTATGGAGAATGGTTGAGGGAAATAGGACTAACAACACTGGAGGACAGAAGTGTTAGAGGAGACATGATAACGACATACAAAATACTGCGGGTAATCGACAAGGTGGATAGTGCCAGGATGTTCCAGAGAGGGAACACAGAAACAAGGGGACACAACTGGAAGCTGAAGACTCAGATGAGTCAAAGGGATGTTAGGAAGCATTTCTTCAGCCATAGAGTAGTCAGGAAGTGGAATAGTCTAGCGAACAATATAGTGGAGGTGGGAACCATACATAGTTTTAAGACAAGGTATGATAAAGCTCATGGAGCAGGGAGAGTAGAGACCCAGTAGCAGACATCGAAGAGGCGGGGGCCAGGAGCTGAGTCTCGACCCCTGCAACCACAATTAGGTGAGTACACAAGACGAAGAGGTATGTGAGGAGCTCATGGAGCAGGGAGAGAGAGGACCTAGTAGCAATCAGTGAAGAGGCGGGGCCAGGAGCTATGACTCGACCCCTGCCACCACAAATAGGTGAGTACACACATATACAGGCCCACACAGGCCCACAGTGACCATATGGTGCTGAGCTTTGAGTACATAGTAGAGCTACAGGTGGAGAGGGAAAACGGTGCTGAAAGAGACAAACCAGACTTTAAAAGAGGGGACTACATGGGTATGAGGAATTTTCTGCAGGGGGTTCTGTGGGAAAGGGAAATGGAAGGACAGTGAGTAAATGAAATGATGGAATACGTAGCGACAAAGTGCAAGGAGGCAGAGGAACGGTTTATACCCAAAGGAAAAAGAATAAATGGGAATACAAGAAAGAGCCCCTGGTTTACCCAAAGATGCAGGGAGGCAAAGACTAGGAGTGCCAGAGAATAGAAAAGGTACAGAAGGCAAAGAACCCAAGCAAACAAGGAGATTAGTCGAAGAGCTAGAAACGAGTATGCACAGGTACGGAGGGAGGCCCAGAAACAGTACGAAAACGACATAGCATCGAAAGTCAAGTCTGACCCGAAACTGATGTACAGCCACATCAGAAGGAAGACAACAGTAAAGGACCAGGTGATAAGGCTGAGGAGGGAAGATGGGGAACTCACAAGTAATGATCAAGAGGTATGTGAGGAGCTCAACTCGAGGTTTAGGGAAGTATTCACAGTGGAAGAAGGAAGGCAGTTGGATAGACAGGACGGGGTGCGTCACCAACAAGGGATGTATCGAGTGCTGGAGGGCATACACACATCTGAGGGAAGGTGAAGCAGTTACTCAGTGACCTTTATACCTCAAAGGTGATGGGTCCGGACAATATCTCACCATGGGTCTTCAGGGGAAGGAGCTGA
>WNWK01014924.1:0-49600 GCA_009830355.1 Cherax destructor
ACCTCAGTAAGGAATCGTTCAAGACACTGTACACCGTGTACGACAGGCCCATACTGGAGTATGCAGCACCTGTTTGGAACCCACACCTGTTCAAGCACGTCAAGAAATTAGAGAAATTGCAAATGTTTGCAACAAGGCTAGTTCCAGAGCTAGTAAGTAAGTAAAATTATTCAGGTATACACAAATACAGTTACATAGATTATCATACATAGCAGCATATGTTTAGAGAACCTAGGATAACCCTAAGGGGAATGTCCTACGAAGAAATGTTAAGGGAAATCGGCCTGACGACACTGGAGGACAGGAGGGTTAGGGGAGACATGATAACGACACACAAAATACTGCGAGGAATAGATAAGGTGGACAGAGACAGGATGTTCCAGAGATGGGACACAAAAACAAGGGGTCACAATTGGAAACTGAAGACTCAGATGAGTCAAAGGGATGTTTGGAAGTATTTCTTCAGTCACAGAGTTGTCAGGAAATGGAATAGTCTGGCAAGTGAGGTAATGCAGGCAGGAACCATACATAGTTTTAAGACGAGGTATGATAAAGCTCATGGTGCATGGGGAGAGAGAGAACCTAGTAGCGATCAGTGAAAAGGCGGGGCCAGGAGCTGAGTCTCGATCTCTGCAACCACAAATAGGTGAGTAAATAGGTGAGTACACACACACAGGCCTAGTGTCTTAATCGACATGTGCCTAGGACAGAATGGTAACTAACTAACACACACACACACACACACACACACACACACACACACACACACGCACACACACACACACACACGCGCACACACACACACATGTACTCCTCACACTTGCTCCTATCTTAATCAATTTGCATAAATATTATAATGCGATGTCTCCCACTTGTTACTTTTAATTAACCCGTCTTGATCAATTATTTCAGTGTGATCTATCTTTACAACCCCCCCCTCTCTCTCTCACACACACAGACACACATTGAATTATACTTCAACTACCATCGCATAATATTCACTCCCATACATTGATATGACATTTATACCAAATCAACATAAATGTGGCATCAAAGAACATAAAAAAGGTTAACACTAATACATTAACTTTTTTACGTTACATTGCATTATATTAAATAAGGATATTTGCCTTATTGCCAATGGAGAGGCTGGTGAGAGAGATGACTGGCGGGGAGAGGTGGACCTTGTACAGCGAGCCGCTGGTGTCGGTGAAGACAGCACCGTCAGTGGTACAAGGGATGCGGTTGATGTGAGGCACCGGTGATGTGTCTGGGTCGTCGAAGCCTGGGTACGACCAAGCATCTGGATCCCACCACTGGTCCCTACCACGGTGCCTCCACCTGGCATCTTCTGCAGTTTTGAGTAAAATTTAGTACACATTATATTTAATTCATAATTATGTCTATTGTTATATTATGTTCGAGTGTTTGTTCACTATTAATAATAAATTATATGAGCCTATTAATATGTTCTAACTTTTAAAACATCCAAAATGTTATAATATGAAATATAGGAATTTGGATGCCAACTCTGATGTTTATTGATACTGTAAGAATATATGAAAAATAAAATACACAAGATAATTATTGCATACTTTGGCCTACTACTTTAGTTTATCTGCTAAAGAGGGCCTCAGTGGTAAACCGAAATGTCCAGTATTCATCTGTTTCATTTTCTTAGTGTGGTTTCGTTTGCGTAATTTACCTGTGTACACGTATTACGGCTCTGTGTTTGGACACATTCCGGATTTTATGTGTTATTGAAAGTGTAAAATTTCAGTATTACTCTCTACTCAGATTTCATATATTATATAATGTATCAAGACGTATAAATGTACCTTTACAGTCGTCCAGTGCAGTGTGGTCAAACACCATGTTGGCTCCCTCTCCAAAGATGAGTTCACCTTGCAGAGGCAGCTCCAGTGACCCAAGTGTCAAAATGTTCCCTAGGAACATCTGCAATGTCATATTCAATTAATGTCAAAATTAACAACGCATAATGATATGGATGTGTTAACTGAACATAAGAACATAAGAAAGAAGGAACACTGCAGCAGGCCTACTGGCCCATGCGAGGCAGGTCCAAGTCTCCAACCGGCTTAAGCCAATGCCCCGACCCAGCCAGGTCAGGTTACATTCTCTTAAGGAAGGAGCACGGCATCTGACCTAGTAGCACAAGCTAGTCAGGACCAACTCACACCCACCCGCACCCACTCATATATTTATCTAGCCTATTTTTAAAACTACACAACGTTTTAGCCTCTATAACTGTACTCGGGAGTTTGTTCCACTCATCGACAACTCTATTACCAAACCAATGCTTTCCTATATCCTTCCTGAATCTGAATTTATCCAACTTAAAGCCATTGCTGCGTGTCCTGTCAATACTAGATATTTTTAGCACGCTATTTACATCCCCTTTATTTATTCCTGTTTTCCATTTATACACCTCAAGCATATCCCCCCTAATTCTACGCCTTTCTAGAGAGTGCAGATTCAGGGCCCTCAGTCTATCCTCATAGGCAAGTTTTCTGATACATGGGATCAACTTAGTCATCCTCCTTTGTACGTTTTCCAGAGCATTTATATCGTGCACTGTATACGTCACTGTATACTGAAATTTATGTTACAGCAGTCAGTATAGATACATTATTGAAGTGTTATAATATTACATGAGTTGGTACAGATATATTACCGAGGTATTAGTGTAGCGGTCAAGGATGGCAGCCTTGCCAGCACAGGGGAGACGCCTCTCTTGCCAGTTGTCTAAAGAATCTAGGTCCCAGGTCTTCACCCAGCGCTTCTGCACCGCCTCGCTTCTCCCACCTGCTGCTGCTCATATTCCATACATATTATTGTCAAAAAATATTAAAACAGTTTTAATTAATTAGGCGAGTTCATGAATCAGTTGCATTGACTTTTTCTTATTTTTGATAAATATAAACAACTACAATATCAACCTGTTAGCATTCCCTCTTAATTTGTTTTTTGATAGTGTCTTTACCTGTTTTTTGTGTACTCAATTCATACAAAATGAAATACTGTTCGTATAGTAATCAGGAACTTATTTTTTTCATAATTATATAATGGAAACATTCAAATATCTTGATTCAGTTTGTCTCTTATTTCAGTAGTGGCCTTAATAAATGATTTTATTACGAAATTTATGTTAATTTATCTTTCCTGTTACTGCAGATCATACCTGATATATCTTTATATTTTTTTTTGAAAAACTTGCAATTTCTCGTAGCATATTGCCTTTAAGTGCACATGTTGCACACCTATGTTAAACACTGGAAACATATTTACACACACTTCGCTTATTAAATATAGGAACTTTGCTATTTTGCAAGATACTGTTTATTTTCCCATCGGTAATCTAAATCTAACCCAGTTTTTGCTCTAACATTGCCCTTATCTGATTATGATTGATGATGATTTTCTGGATCTATTAGTTTAAATAATGACAATTTTGGAAGGTAACGATATGTACAGTGAAGTAGTCAAGGATGCAATAAATATGCTTCCGGCGTCACCTCTTTGGGTTGTAATGCAACGACTCTCATTACGTCGGTATGTTTAATCACAGGCTGCGTATCGCTGCCCAGTTTCTGCTTGACTTGTTTTGAATCTTATCCTAGCTCTTCCTTCACTGCTTCTTACATGAGCGACGTCTGTCAGGGAGATCAGGGAATCAGTCCCCAGGTGAGTAAAGTTAGGTAGCGTATTTATCTTGCGATTAGCAGAAGAAAGATCGCGTCTCCAACGTTTCATATTAATTACGGCAAGTATCGTATTTCCTAGCGTAAAACTGATTTAAAAATAAAATATATATAATTATTATTACGTTCTTACCTGTGAGGAGGAGGCAGACTGCGGCAGTAGCAAAAGACAACATGCTGGCACTGTGGCTGGCACCTCACTGCCATGTGGCATACAATCCTCTTCTCTCACCTCCTACCTTTTTTTTCACGCCAGAACATGATGTCTTACTGCAATATTTGTTTCAAGTGAATATTTGTTTTTTTGATACATTTACTTTAATAATTTAGAGTTTTATTATTATCATTTTATCACATCGGCAGTTTCCCAGTAAGGTAAAGCGACCCAAAGAAGGAAACACATTCATCATTGTTCATTCAATAGTTGTTTTGCCAGAAGTCTACAGACACCAAAATTCATTTGGCTCTCTGAAGTGCTACATCCCCACTCCTCTTTTACGGTATACACACTGTATTTCCCTCTACAAAACTCGAATCTGTTTTCATCAACAATAGATAATGGCGATGTATCAAGCTGTAACTAATGTGGAGTATATTTAGCTAAGATAGGGATTTTTTGTTTTAATAAAGTATTTCGATTGAGTCGCTTCAATAGCGGCGGCGCCGTTATAACACTCAGTACGGAAGAAAAAAACACAGCCTAGCTTAACTAACACAACTTAATACAGTTTTGTCCCCGGCCATATTAGATTCGGAGCTACAATGTCAGACGAGTGCCGCTGCCATCACCAACAACCTGGTCAACAGTGTTCACTGATGATCGTCCACTTTCAGTGGAAACAATTATTCCATAGTAATATCTTGCCACATGGAAGAAATCACAATAAAATGCGTGATTGCAAATATGAAAAAAAAGAAAATAAGAAATAAAACCTGAGCTCTTTCATGTGCTTACACACATCTTCCTCTAAAGATATGTGTAGCACATGAAAGCGCTCAGGTTCTATTTCCTATTTTTACTGGTATTTTTATCTAGCTATATATATATATATATATATATATATATATATATATATATATATATATATATATATATATATATATATATATATATATATATATATATATATCATATATTTGTCCGTAATTTAAAAAAAAATCATACATAACACAATCAACTAGTTTTTTGTATATCCTCTGCCTTGTATTTATAGATAAACTAGTATTTTATTATTTAAACCTGCATTTTAAATTACTGCGTAAGTAGTACTAGAGAAGATAGGAGCAGTGAGCCACGTCTCGCCTCACGACACATGATGCTGCTACGCCCCTCTCACACCACTCCAGTTTCTCACATGATATTGTACTACATGTTTATACATGTGTGTGATGTCCAGCGACGTCCCACACGTCCGTGTTGAGGCCTTCCATTGTGAAAGGCTCTTGATTCAATGAATTGGAAGTATCCTCTCCTTCCTCGGATCAAATCTGATTATGGGTTTAGCGTTTCCCCGTGACTATAATAATAATAATGTTTACATAACACACCCTAAAAAGCAGGATGCATTTCCTGTTGTACTTATTCAAATAGCTGTTTTTTCAAGTGACTCGACATGCAACACAAGTAACACTGCACCTGCTGCCTCCTAATATATTCCTACTTCCTTATGGAGGTAACATGCAAAATTGGGAACCTGTTATGGAGTGAAATTGGGCGAACTTGCGGGACGATGGGTAAAAAATAAATGTAAGAATATTGCAATAAAACAATATGCAGATACGACGTCCAAAAGTATCTTAGTCATTGAATGAAACACCTGTGCAATACCTGAATATCTTAACTAAGAGACGTTTTGCCCGCGCAGCAGGCCAAAACGTCTGAGGACGGAACTTTTGATTTTGTAGTGGTCGTAGCGGAGATGCAGCAGTTTAGAACACAGTCACACGAGGGCGGGGCTCATTACGAGGAAGCAGGACCATAATGTGGCCCACAGAATTATTCTTCATTTTATCGGTATTATACATCCGATCAAACGACATACTTTATTTACTTGAACCATGAAACAGCGCTAAACCCGCTGGACTATGCTGCGAGACAGTACCAACCATAACACAATCAGCAGAATTCTAATCCACTTTAACCTAGAGTGTCATTCAATCGATATGGGGAAAAAATATTCGAGAAATATATAAGAAAATGCTGTTTTAAGGTAACATTAGTAAAAGTATGACATAATTCAGATATAATGTTGGATGCTCGCTGGATTAACCTAGTTGTACTCAGTTGTGCTCACTCCTAGTTCACTCATCTGACTGTACTCACCTAGTTGTGCTCACCAATGGAACTTGAAGAGCAGCCACCTCTACGTGGTGAATTATGGTATTATAGATAAATGAAGTTGTTGAATCGTGCAGAATAGCTGAGAGTTGCTCACCGTGTATGTGGTGTCTGTGTCTGGATAAATATGTCTATCCATATGGAATCAAATCTGATTAAATCTCCTTCCACAGGCGCTGTATGATCCATAAAGGTTTAGTGCTCATCACGGGATAATAATGTACTCACCAATTGTGCTTACGTATACTCAACTGATTGTACTCGTGTAGTTTACTCAAGTTGTTTGTAGGAGTCAGGTCATAGTATTCACCTATATGTGGTTGCAGGGGTCGGGTCACACTTGGCCTCTGTGTGTGTGTATATATATATATATACTGCCTTATATGCACTCACCTATATGTGGTTGCAAGGGTCGAGCCTCGGCTCCTGGCCCTGCCTCTTCGCTGGTCGCTACTAGGTTTACTCTCCCAGCTCCAAGAGTTGCAGCGTACCTTTTCTTAAAGCTGTGTATGGATCCTGCCTGTGTGTGTGTGGTGTTTGTGCTTTCACCCCTCCACACCGTTACTCACGATGTGTACACACTCACGCACACTGGTTGGTGACCGCAACACCGCCACGGCTCCGTGCTCCTGTTCAACTTCTGAGATGCCGGGGGAAGGAAGGGGAGGGAGGAGTATTTCTTAACATTCGTGAGGAATCGTTAGGGGTTATACAGCGCCTGGGGAATGAGACCCAATCAGGAATGATCTGATGAAGGGAAGAGCAGGTCCAATTCGTTAGATCAAGAGTCTTTCATCAGAAAGAATTCACCGCCGTTGAAGGCGGGGAGGGAGGGAGGAGCCCTCTGGCCGGACACAACCCATCTGTCGCGGCGTGAGAGTCCGTTGTTGTTACCCTCCAGTCACTCCTCGCGACACCAGCGCTGAAACAACAGCCAAACTTATGGTGTCCCAACCCAGCTGAACGTTTCTGTCAAAAGTGTGTAGCACAGTAACAACAGAACCTATGCTGCCCCCAGCTGCTAGGCAGTATGGAAGACAGGAACGACAGCAGAACTTAGGGTGCCCCTGTTGGGTTATTGAACTAGCTGGCTGTGCCCAACAGGAAAAACAGCATCAATAATGTTGTTGCTGTGGCTGACTGAAGTGATGATAACATAAATGTTATGGAAGAACAATGCTATTACTAAGAAACTTCGATGGTATAACGTGATAATTAAGGGGGGAGGGGATAACACGATAACTACAGTGTGAATTTAGGATGACGTGATAACTACAGTGTGAAGGTAGGATAATGTGATAACTACAGTGTGAAGGTGGGATTACGTGATAACTACAGTGTGAAGGTAGGATAATGTGATAACTACAGTGTGAAGGTGGGGTAATGTGATAGTAATTACAGTGTGGTGGGATAACGTGATAACTATGGTGTGTCGGGATAAGTGATAACTGGTGGTGTGATTAGCGATGGCCGTGAAGTAGATGTGGAATAACAAGTGATAACTGGTTGTGTATAACTGTGCAGAAATAGATAGCAAGTGATAACTGTGGTGTAGAAATAGGATACCAAGTGATAACTGGTGAAAAAAATGGGATAGCAAGTGATAACTGGAGTGTAGAAATAGGATACAAAGTGATAACTGAAGTATAGAAATAGGATACCAAGTGATAACTGGTTTAGAAATAGAATAGCAAGTGATAACTGGTGTAGAAATAGGATAGCAAATGATAACTGTGGTGTGGAACTAGGATATAAAGTGATTGGTGTAGAAATAAGATAGCAAGTAATAATTGTAGTATGAAAATAGGATAACAAGTGATAACTGTGTGGAGGTGGGATAACAAGTGATAGCTATGGTGTGGAGGTGGGATAAAGAGTGACAACTGTACTGTGGAGATAGGATAACGAGTGATAAATGTGGAGTGGAGGTGGGATAACTGCGATGTGTTGAACTAACACGTAATAACACGTGTGTGGAAGTAACATTGCAAGGAATAACCGCTGTGGTGCGGAAGGTGAAAAAAAACCGTAAATTACCTGCAAAATACCACCTGATAACTCGCGACAAACGATAACTTTTAAAAAATTTATATAGTACAATGTTGGGGATAGGACAGCTGACATCATACCCTGTTGTACCCATAATGAATGTGCAATATTTTGTGAAGAGATTCAGGGAAACCGGTTAGTCGGATTTGAGTCCTGGAGGTGGGTACTACAGTGGGTAGTACACTCTAAAGGAGAAGTTTGGGAAATCTACTGTTTAGAGGGACATCTAAACTATCGTATGCGGAGGGAGATGGCCAGCATGTATGTTATATATATATATACATGTATATATATATATATATATATATATATATATATATATATATATATATATATATATATATATATATATATATATATACAAGAATAAACATCTGTGTATAAAACTTCGTGGCGTCATACAAGAGTGAAGTAAATGTAGGAAGTTTTGTCAGTGTAATAGAAACCTGCACATCCTACAACCTAGCCTCGACTTCCAAACTATTTCAGACTATCTATATTTTACCTCCAAATGTTTTTAATAATATCTTTATGACGTTATTCAACTCTCTATAGAGGGACTGTAATTGTTTAGGTCATGCGTTGGCAATAATTACGGTTTCACCGTCTTCAACCTGCTGGAAAATGATGAGTGTTCTCTGCCTAGAGGAATAACGGAATCCATTGACACTGGGCGGAGTGCCGCATGACGAAGGTAACCTAGCAAGTCTCCTTAGGCATAATGCCTCTGTTCACCTAGCAGTAAATAGGAAGCTAGGTGTTTATTGACTGTTGTGGGGTGCATCCTGGGAGGTGTTAATGTTCCTTAGATGCTGTGGGGCTCTGAAATAAGCTGAGGCAGGATAACAGCTCTTAGCCTATGAATTCAACGCATGAAAAAACTGCTAGCATCTATAGTGCAGTACTGGATTTGTCATTGAGGATTTTCTTGAAGCTTTCTGCACCGAGTTCGGTCTTATATTTGTGATGAGACTCACTGAATCATGTGCTTAGTTGTGACATAACACTTTACAAATAGGACGCCTTCAAATAGCCTTTATATTAGTCAAGGAGAAGCTTTAAACACTTTGGAGGGGGTCATACGTCGCAGGTCCAAGTCTGAGTCCTTCACCAACATCAAGGCGCCCCTGTTGAAGGACTTCAAGGAAAAAAACTTCAATAACAACAACAATAATAATAATAAATTTTAGTTCGAACCCATATCCATTTGTTGAAGAGATGCATTTGGATTATATAGACTATATATATATATATATATATATATATATATATATATATATATATATATATATATATATATGTCGTGCCGATTAGGTAAAACTTGCGATTTTGGCTTAAATAGCAACGCTCTTCTTGCCATATAAGACAAGCGAAAATTTGTGTATGCAATAATTTCGCAAAATCATTCTGAACCTAATGAAAAAATATATTTCATTGTGTTGGTTTATTATTAAATTATTGTTAACGTATCTAAAATATATTTAGTTGGGTTAGGCTAAATTAAATTGCGCTTGTTTAATAAGGTTAGGTAGGTTTTCAAAGTTTCTCTTGGTACAAAATCATAAAATTTTTACATTAACATAAATGAAAAAATATATCTTCAAACGTATAAGAGAAAAATTAGAAATGACTTAATTTTAAATGAGTTCTTGCTAATTGACCAGTTTTACCTAATCGGCACGACTTTATATATATATATATATATATATATATATATATATATATATATATATATATATATATATATATATATATATATATATATATATATATATATATACAATGCTAGGCCACTGATTATTAAAAACATAAGTTTAGTTAGGTGTATGTACTATCAGAATATACACACTCAGACGTGTATATTACTCATACACTTTAGAGTTCATTTTATTGTAGGTCTTAGAAATTTGAGTATAGTTGATGCTAATGCACAGGACCTACGTAGGTGCTCGAGGCCTTAATGATTCTCCTGTGATCGATAAAGCCTAAAAAAATAACCAAGTGAACTTGCTAAATATCTACAAATAAAACTAACAGAAATATGTGTAAGATGTCTATATGTTTTATTTATATGGAATTATTAAAATATTTTGAGTGCTAAAATGTATTTTTATTTAAGTTTTCAAGATGTCTGCCCATGATGTATGCTATTGTTTTTTTTTTTCAGAAAAAAGTACTATACAAGAATGTAACAGTTTTCCCTTTATCTGTATACAATGTACAGTTAATATGTGTTAGCATATGTTGATAGTGTGTGACTCTCAGGCATACCTGGGCAGGTGCCACATCACCTGTGGCAGGTGGCTCATAACGGCGTCGATGACCCACATGTTGGGAAACCTGATAAAATACAATAAAATAATCAAAACTAAGAAAAAAAAATGCTAATGTATTTATCAGTTACAGAGCGAACAACACTGAAGACGCCTCTGCATTATAGCCTACATCTTATTGTCGCCAAGTCTCTTGTACATCGACGAACTCAAGTTCCACCTGAAGCTTCACTTTTCAGTTGTGCTCCTGAGTCTTGCTGAGTACCATGGATACCACCTCCACCCTTCTCACCTGCCTCCTCATTATAACTGGTATTACTGGTAATGTGTGTGTGTGTTAATTGTGTGTTCGTGTAAGTGCATGTACACGCCTGTATGTACAAATGTGATTTCACTTATTTTCGAAGTTAAACTCCAGCTCTTTAACGCGTTTCTTTGCATCAACTGATCCAAATTAGCTCTGTCACTTTTGCTTTTAAGTTATTCCAATTTCACCACTGTTGGGAATTTTTAGGGCTTCTTCTAAATTGGTTCAAAAGTCAACTCTTTTGCGGATCCTAATCTCTGACCCCTGAATGTGACGCAAGCTTGAAAGGACCAACTTAAATAGCAACTTGTATTCTGATTCAGGCTAAAAACTGAGCGCATCTTTTAAACTCTCCACATAATCTGTCCAATTGCAACCCCGAGAACTAGCTTCCCAGATTTCCCAAAACCACAGGATAATAGATAGTTACTGCTGCAGCAACAACAGCAACAACAACAACAACAACAACAACAGAAGTAGCAGTAGTAGTAGTAATAGTGGAAGAGGAAATAAAAGCAGTGGTTGAAGTAGTAGTAGTGCATCATTATCATTATAGAGTGGTAAAGAGGTGCAACATCTGGGAATGTATTTGAGAGACGCTTCGCCCATGACTCACGAAATCGTAATGACACGATTGCAAACTGCTACCATCTCTTTGGTTCCCATATATAAGTATCCCTCTTCGTGTCTGTGTATTAGACTGATAAGGCCCTTGATGGACGAAACATCTCTTAAACAAAGATACCCAGTTGTTTCACACAGGAGACGGTGAGGGGGCGTCCGTCAGCAGCGCCGCAGCCGTGAGTAAAGAAGGTAGAGGGAAGTTGTCCTCACCGATGTTCATTTGCATCCTATGATTATATTTGGTGCTGGTTCTCCTACATCCTCCTCTGTCCAAGGGACTGTAGTCATGAGAGTAGTGTCATTTATATTGGTCGCTTTAAGTTATGGTACAGCTCGTCTGCTAACTGGATTTTGATGCAGGGTGGTTGGCTGGGGTAGTCGACTTATATCAATGATTTGGGTACAGTTTGATTAAGTTATTAAAGCTTTATATCATCTTAGGTTCTACATTGTTGCCCGGAAGACCTCGTTAATTTATATTAAGTGTAAAGATGAGTAGTAAAAGTTGCATGTTGCCCTACATAATACAGCAGGGAACTCAGTACTGGTAACTAACAAACCTGCAGTGAAAATTTTGTAACTAAAAATTATGTAAAAATAAATTGCTAGTTAAAAAACACGTTATTCAAAGTAGTGTCACCTTTGTTTATATATAGACAAAACAAAAGTCTTGTGTGGTATACTGAAAACTAAATTTTCAGTTATGTTTGATTACCTGCTTACCATTTCAGTTATTTTGCAATTGATGAATATTAAACACTAATCTCTTTCTGAATTCAGTTAACATAAATGATTGTCTTATTGTTTCGTTTATTCTCTAATCTAAAGCAAATGAAGATGAGAACATTTATTTACATTTACTTACCTTTAATGTTTCTTTGATGCGAGGTGTGACGGTGGTGGGGAGGGCCATGCAGATCTACCAGGGCGATGAGTGCCTGGCCAGGTGTGCTGTGGCTAGGCAATACACCCCCGTGTGTGGCACAGACTACATCACCTACACTAATCCATCCTCACTCCTCTGTTGGAAGAAATGTAGAGACCCAAGTAAGAACATACAAAAAAGAAACTATGGTAGAAATACTGGCCCATCATACTAAACAAGTCTATATATGGTAGGGGAAGTGGAATATTCAAATGGCTTCAGGAAGAAATCCAAATATTCTTCCTTCAAGCCTTTTAATCTACTTCTCCGAGGATATGGGTCCCACAATTTGTACCAGAGGTGGACCCCATTATATATATATATATATATATATATATATATATATATATATATATATATATATATATATATATATATATATACATACACATTGTGGCCCGCAAAAGAAAAACTTTCGCCGTCATTCACTCCATCACTGTCTTGCCAGAGGCGTGCTTACACTACAGTTATAAAACTGCAACAGTAACACCCCTCCTTCAGAGTGCAGACACTGTACTTCCCATCTCCAAGAATCAAGTCCGGCCTGCCGGTTTCCCTGAATCCCTGCTCACACTCCAACAGTACGTCAAGTCCTAAAAATCATTTATCTCCATTAGCTCCTATCTAACACGCTCATGTATGCTTGCTGGAAGTCCAAGCCCATCACTCACAAAACCTCCTTTACCCCCTCCCTCCAACCTTTCCTAGGCCGACCTCTACCCTGCCTTCCCTCCACTACAGATTTATACACTCTCGAAGTCATTCTAGTTTGTTCCATCCTCTCTACATGTCTGAACCACTTCAACAAACCCTCCTCAGCCCTCTGGATTTGGTAATCCCGCACCTTCTCCTAATTTCCAAACTACGAATTATCTGCATTATATTCACACCACACATTACCCTCAGACACGACATCTCCACTGCCTCCACTGCAACATTCACCACCCATGCTTCGCACCCATGGATAAAGTTCTTTGTCTCCACAGACTCCTCAGTGCACCACTCACCTTTTTTCCCTCATCAGTTCTATGATTCACCTCATCTTTTATAGACCCATCTGCTGACACGTCCACTCCTAAATATCTTAATACATTCACCTCCTCCATACTCTCTCCCTCCAATCTGATATCCAATTTTTCGTTACCTAATTTTTTTTGTTATCCTCATCGCCTTACTCTTTCCTATATTCACTTTTAATGTTCTTCTTTTTCATACCCTACCAAACTCATCCACCAACCTCTGCAACTTCTCTTCAGAATCTCCCAAAAGCACAGTGTCATCAGCAAAGAACAACTGTCACAACTCCCACTTTGTGTTAGATTCTTTATCTTTTAACCCCACACCTCTTGCCAATACCCGAGCATTCACTTCTTTTTCAACCCCATCTATAAATATATTGAACAACCAAACAGAACGAAAGGAACACGTAAAAGACCTGGGAATAATTATGTCAGCTGACCTTTCTTTTAAAGGCCATAACAAGACAAAGATCATGACAGCCAGGAAGATGACGGGGTGGGTATTGAGAACTTTCAAAACAAGGAAAATAATGCCGATGGTGATACTCTTCAAATCGCTAGTGCTCCCTCACTTAGAATACTGCTCTGTGCTGACGGCCCCGTTCAGGGAAGGAGAAATATCAGAGCTGGAACAAATACAGAGATCATTTACGGCTCACACTGAGCCTGTAAAGCACCTAAATTACTGGGAACGCCTTCAAGTCTTGAACATGTACTCATTGGAGCGGAGGAGAGATACATGATAATATATACCTGGAAAGTACTCGAGGGTCTGGTCCCAAATCTGCACACTGCCATAACAACATACTGGAGTGAGAGATATGGGAGGAAGTGTAAAATAAACCCAGTGAGGAGCAGGGGTGCGGTGGGGACAATACGGGAACACTGTATCAACATCCGGGGTCCCAGACTATTCAACATCTTACCAGAAGATATCAGAAACACGGCTGGAACAAGTGTAGAAGCCTTCAAGAGGAAAATGAACAACTATCTTCACCAGGTGCCAGATCAACCAGGCTGTGATGGATATGTGGGGCAGCGGGCCTCCAGCAGCAACAGCCTGGTTGACTAGGCAAGCACTAGACGAGCCTGGCCCATGGCCGTGCTCAGAGAGTAGTGAAACTCTCGAAACTCTTCAAAGGTATATCAAAGGTAAAGGTAACATCTACTTTTACTGGGAAATAATCTCCCTCTCTCCTACATACTCTAACCTGAGCCTCACTATCCTCGTAAAAACTCTTCACTGCTTTCAATAACCTACCTCCTATTCCATACATTTGCAAAGTCTGCCACAAAGCATCCCTATCCACCCTGTCATACGCCTTTTCTAAATCCATAAATGCCACAAAAACCTCTTTACCCTTATCTAAATACTGTTCACCTATATGTTTCACTGTAAACAATTGGTCTACACACCCCCTTACCCTTCTTAAAGCCTCCTTGTTCATCTGCTATCCTACTCTCCATTTTACTCTTAATTCTTTCAACAATAACTCTACCATACACTTTACCAGATATAATCAGCAGACTTATTCCCTTATAATTTTTGCACTCTTTTGTCCCTTTTGCCTTTATACAAAGGAACTATGCATGCTCTCTGCCAATCCCTAAGTGCCTTACCTTTTCCATACATTTATTAAATAAAAGCACCAACCACTCCAAAACTATATCCCCACCTGCTTTTAACATTTCTATCTTTATTCCATCAATCCCAGCTGCCTTATTCCATTTCATTCTACCCACTGCCTCACGAACTTCCTCCCACACTCACAACTGGTTCTTCCTCACTCCTATAAGATGTTATTCCCCCTTGCCCTATATACGAAATCACAGCTTCCCTATCTTCATCAACATTTAACAATTCCTCAAAATATTCCCTCCATCTTCCCAATACCTCTAACTCTCGTTTAATAACTCTCCTCTCCTATTTTTAACTATCAAATCCATTTGGAGTGAAATTAATAAGTTGAATCTCACTCCAAAACTTTTTCTTATTTTCAACAAAATTTGTTGATAACATCTCACCCACTCTCTCATTTGCTCTCTTTTTACATTGCTTCACCACTCTCTTAACCTCTCTTTTTCTCTCCATATGCTCCTCCCTCCTTGCATTACTTCTACTTTGTATAAACCTCTCATATGCTAACATTTTCTCCCTTACTACTCTCTTTACATCACCATTCCACCAATCGCTCCTCTTCCCTCCCGCACCCACTCGCCTGTAACCACAAACTTCTGCTGAACACTCTAACACTACATTCTTAAACCTACCCCATACATCTTCAACCCCATTTCCTTTACTCTCACTAGCCCATCTATCCTCCAATAGTTGTTTATATCTTTCCCTAGCTGCCTCCTCTTTTAGTTTATAAACCTTCACCTCTCTCTTACTTGCTGCTTCCATTTTCCTTGTATCCCATCTACCTTTTACTCTCACTGTAGCTACAACTAAAAAGTGATCTGATATCTGTGGCCCTCTATAAACATGTACATCTTGAAGTCTACCCAACAGTCTTTTATCTACCAATACATAGTCCAACAAACTACTGGCATTACGCCCTACATCATTTCTTGTATACTTATTTATCCTCTTTTTCTTAAAATATGTATTACCTATAACCAAACCCCTTTCTATACAAAGTTCAATCACAGGGCCCCCATTATCATTTACACCTGGCACCCCAAAATTACCTACCACACAATCTTAAAATGCTTTTCCTACTTTAACATTAAATTCCCCTACTACAATTGCTCTCTCACTTTGTTCAAAAGTTCCTACACACTCAACATCTCCCAAAAACTCTCTCTCTACTCTCTTCTTTAGGTTCATACACACTTAGTATGACCCACTTTTCGCATCCGACGACCCTTGTTTTAATCCACATAATCCTTGAATTTATACATTTATATTCCCTCTTTTCCTTACATAACTGATCCTTCAACATTATTGCTACCCCTTCCTTAGCTCACTCTTTCAGATACTCCATTTGTATATATATATATATATATATATATATATATATATATATATATATATATATATATAGTAACAACACTGTGCTAGCCACGGATCCGAACCCATGTTGTACTGGCCCGCCATTGTGAGCGAGAACCATATGACGCCTTAACCCACAGGACCACCCAATCCTACAGAGCTATGTGTTTTACCTTGGTCCGAGGACATACGGAGGTGTGGGAGCTTTCAAGCAAATTTCATTCTCATCCCTGTTTGGTGTACTAGCTTACGAGCAGCATTTATATATTATTGTAACCACGAACGAGTGGTATTGAAATTAGCTTGAGAATGAAATTGGCTTAAGCTCCCACACCTCCGTATGTCCTCGGACCAAGAGTAAACATATAGCTCTGTGTTGTGTGCTTGGTTCTTGTAGGATTGGGTGGTCCTGTGAGTTAAGGCGTCATGTGGTTCTCGCTCACAATGGCGGGCCAGTACAACATGGGTTCGGATCCTTGGCTACCGCAGTGTTGTTATTGATAAATATCACTCGTTCGTGGTTACAGTTAATATATATATATATATATATATAATATATATATATATATATATATATATATATATATATATATATATATATATATATATATTTGTGGTTGCAGGGTTCGAGTCACAGCTCCTGTGTGTGTGTGTGTGTGTGTTAGTTACCATTTTGTCCTATGCATATGTCGATTAGACACTAGGCCTGTTGTATATGCATGCATGCGTCTGTGTGTGTGTGTATGTCTGTGTGTGTGTTTGTGTATGTATGTGTGTGTGTGTGTGTGTAGAGAGAGAGAGAGAGAGAGAGAGAGAGAGAGAGAGAGAGAGAGAGAGAGAGACCGACTTACTTTAGGAAAGCCTACATGTGTACTCACCTAGTTGTGGTTGCAGGGGTTGCAGGAGTCACAGCTCCTGTGTGTGTGTGTGTGTGTGTGTGTGTGTGTACTCACCTAATTGTGGTTGCTATGTAAACATCCTGCCTCCACTTCGTCACTTTCCAGACTATTCCACTTACTGATAACTCTATGACTGAAGAAATACTTCCTAACATCTCTGTGGCTCAGCTGGGTCTTCAACTTCCAATTGTGATTCCTTGGTGCTGTGTCCCATCTCTGGAACATCCTGTCTCTGTCCACCCTGTCAATTACTCTCAGTATCTTATATATTGTTATCATGTCTTCCCTATCCTTCCTGTCCTCCAGTTTCGTCAGATCGATTTCCCTTAACCTCTCCTCGTAGGACATGCCCCTTAGCTCCGGGACTAGTCTTGTTGCAAACCTTTACACTTTCTCTAATTTCTTGACATGCTTGACCAGGTGTGGGTTCCAAACTGGTGTTGCATACTTCAATATAGGTCTGACGTACACGGTGTACAGAGTCTTGAATGATTCCTTACTGTGGTATCGGAACGCTATTCTTAGATTTGCCAGTCGCCCATATGCTGCAGCAGTTATTTGGTTGATGTGCGCCTCAGATGTGCTTGGTATTATACTCACCCCAAGATACTTTTCCTTGGGTAAAGTTTGCAGTCTTCAGCCCCATAGTCTGTACTCTGTCTCCGGTCCTTTTTGCCCTTCCCCGATCTTCATTACTTTGCACTTGGCGGGGTTAAACTCCAGGAGCCAGTTGCTGGACCAGGCTTGTAGCCTGTCCAGATCCCTTTGTAGTCCTGCCTGATCCTCATCAGATTGAATTCTCCTCATCAGCTTCACATCGTCAGCAAATAGGGACACTTCTGAGTATCTCTTCCGTCACGTCATTCACATATACCAGAAACAGCACCGGTCCTAGGATTGACCCCTGTGGAACTCTGCTCGTCACAGGCGCCCACTCTGACACCTCGACGCGCCCTATGACTCGTTGTTGCCTCCCTGTCAGGTATTCTCTGATCCATTGCATTGCCCTTCCTGGTACACCTGCCTGATCCTCCAGCTTTTGCACTAGTCTCTTGTGTGCAACTGTGTCGAAAGCCTTCTTGCACTCTAAGAAAATGTAGTCTACCCACCCATCTCTCTCTCTACTGTCGTCACCTTGTCGTAAAACTCCAATAGGTTTGTTGCACAGGATTTCCCTTCCCTGAAACCGTGTTGGTTGTCGTGAATAAGCTCATTTTTTTCTAGGTGTCCCACCAATCTTCTCCTCATAATCTTTCCATAACCTTGCATATTACACATGTCAGTGACACTGGTCTGTAGTTTAATGCTTCGTGTCTGTCTCCTTTCTTAAAAATTGGGACTACATTTGCTGTCTTCCACACCTCAGGTAGTCGCCCTGTTTTGATAGATGTGTTGAAAATTCTTGTTAGTGGCAGACACAGCGCCTCTGCTCCCTCTCTCAGAACCCATGGATAGATGTTGTCTGGTCCTTTCGCCTTAGAGGTATCTAGTTTTCTTAGCAGCCTCTTCACTTCCTCCTCGGCTGTGTGTATTGTGTCCAACAATTGTTGGTGTACCCCACCACTCCGGCTTTCTGGAGTCCTTTCTGTCTCCACTGTAAGTACTTCTTTAAATCCCATGTGTGTGTCTAAAATTGCAAATGTTTAACAAGGTCGACAACACCGTGGCTGCAGGAGAAGGGAAACAAGCAGCTAGAGGTCACACATGAGCATAATTCCATGTTCATTTCAGGCCACAAGAAAAGGATGAAACAAAAATAATTAATCTTCGCTTTACTTCCAAAGTGAAGTCACTCTGAGAAAATAACGACATGTTAACTAAGTAACCAAATAACAGAACAAGCTAACATAAAACGAGATACTTACACTTGCCAAGTGAGAGACAGTAGACGAAGGTTAGTTGGTTAATGGGATTTAATAAGATATCGACTACACGAGGGTCATTCAGGCTGCATCTAACCTGTTCGCCACCAGTCATTTAAGTAAACACTCTGTATGCTGTATATACACTGAGAGACATACCTCTCGGCTTATATATCTTTGTGGTAGGTGAAGTGACATACCTCTTAGTCTAGAAGTAAACAAAGACACTATGAGAAAAAAATATATAGTTTCTTGGGTAACGGAGAGAGAAACAAAGGAAACTCATTTCTCCTGAAACCAGGTCTTGCTGTTATGACTGCCCACTGTTCACTACGAAATAATCGTATCAAAATTAATTCATTCTTAAATTAGAGATACAATATTTTTTTACTAAATTCCTAGACACTGGCGGGTCGGATAGAATTCCTTAGCGGACCGTTAATGGCCTGTGGGTCTTATTTTGTTCACCCCTGCCTAACACAAATGTGTAATAATTTTGTCATTTAACGTATTTATATATGGCAAAATAAGTGAATATTTGAACTCGAGAAATAAGATGTGAAATGAACCTAATATAATGCTGATGAAGCAATGCTTTTTGGAATTAAAATAATGCTAGGAAATGAAACGTTGGAAGTGAGAGTGCAAGGAAGAAGTGTGAAGAAAGTGAATGTGTTTAAATATTTGGAAATGGATGAGTCGGCAGATGGGTGATGGTAATCACAGAGTAAGTGTGGCAACGAAAGAAGCTTCTTGACAGATGAAAAAATAGGAATGTGTCAGAATTTTGTATAGGTGCAAGTTATAATCTATGGATGTTTCAGGGAGGGCGAGGTTTAAGACTCTGGAAATTTTATGTCCAGTGTCAATGTATGATGTGAATATTTTGCAGAGAATGAGTCGTAAAGCAATTAGAAGACGGTGTGATGGTATGAACAATATCATTCAATGGGTAGACGAGGAGTGTTGAAATGGTTTCATCATAAAGACTGGAACAATGTAGGTGGATTAAGGTGTATAACTCAGGAATGATTGGAAGGAATTGTAGGGGACGTCTAAGTAAGAAATGGAATAATGATGTGAAGAACACCTTGAGAAGTAGAAGCTAGAACATCCAAACAGCATGTGTGAGCATGTTTGATCAGAGTTATGTAGGCAAGTGATTTTTTGTAATATTTGACGTGTTGTGGGAGTGTGAACACGATAATATCTATGAAGACTTTCAGAGGAAAAATGGTTAGCTGGATTAGTATTAATGAGGTTACATATATCAGGTGAAATGTAAAGGAGGGCTAAGATGGAATGAACAGGAAGGTAAGGGAATAAGGTATTTTTGGGGCAGTCTTTTCTAAATAAAAGACTAATACATCAACTTTGGTTGGATTATTACAGTTATTTGGCAAACTGTATGTAGAGCGTGCTGCTGAGAATGTGACGTGGGGCACTGAACACCAGACTCTGCCCTGTTCCTCCATCTTCCTCCAATAGTAATCGAATGTATTAATTTGGATATTTTATTCAGGTGAAGCTTCAAAATGAGCTGATGTATTACACAATTATTAGCTTGCAAAAAACACAGAGGTAAAATTTTCTATTGGTCTTCCAGTGTTAATGTAAAAAAAATTATTGCATCCGTTCTTTTGCAGAGTAAATGTATGTAAATATGTGTAGTATACTCCATTACCTTTCACTGGTACAAGACTGTTCTATGTTACGGAGAGTTTATAGCAAATACTTGTATATTCCCTGGTTAACGCAAGTCACTAACTGTGAAACCGCTCATCCATCAAATTATATATATAAATCTCTTTGCAGACCTGAGCGTGGCGCACTTCTCTACCTGCGTCGACTGGATTACTGGAAACATCAAGCTATGAGGTGACCATCATTATTGCTTCAGTGACTATTACTAGCAACGTCAAGCTGTGAGGTGACCATCATTATTGCTTCAGTGACTATTACTAGCAACGTCAAGCTATGAGGTGACCATCATTATTGCTTTAGTGACTGAATCACTAGAAACATCAAGCTATGGAACGATCTTCACTGTTGTTGCAGTGTCTGGATCACCATTAACAAATGTTTACTCACCTCACAATAATTTTTTCTTGATCTTAATTGCTACTCAAAACCCCTTTTTATCACGCTCCCTTTTTAAAGCTAAAGATTGGTTTAGAACGGTTTGATAGGATTAGGCTATATTACGTAAATTTTAACAATATTTAATTAGGTTGGTAACTTAGTTTTAGTTAGGAACTAAAGAATGAAGACCTCCGTTTTTCTAATCAAAGTGACGAATGAAAGACGCTGATTGCATCCGAGCCCTTTACTAGTACGTTTATCCACGGATGGGCTTTGTGATTTGAGGAGCAAGAGACGAGTCGTAATCGGATTTTTTTTTCTACGGGCACTCAGAGTCAGCAGCGACTAATTCCTGAATGATGAACGAAATTATACAGAGAACTGATTCTCCAACCTCAGATTTCCTCAACACACAATCCTCCATTGCAAGCGGAAATGTGACATAATACACCACATCGCCAGGAACCAGAATAACATTATTAAGAGAGACATGTGCCCGACAGGGGCCACAGGCAACACATTATTTTTCCTGCTACAGAAATCCAACATAAACGTCGCAATGGTCACAACTAAGACCATACGAAACTTTACGAGGACCTCAAAGCCAAAAAGGTTTACAGTATTTCTTGCTGAGGATGCGACTTAGTCTGCGTCGATGAAACGGTTAGAAGTCTGCCTATTCGTCTACAGATGAACAAATAAGCGTGAAGAATGGATAACATCAGTAAAGCGTGTATTCTCGTGCAGCAATGTAACTCTCATTTAATAGCATGGAACAGAGCCAAACTATTGTTCCAAAAGAACGTAAACACTAAGCTTGGAATAATTTTCAATAAAACTTACAAAAGCAATCTAAGTAAAATAGTGTCATCTTCACTTGAGGAATCCCTGTAGTACGAATAGTTTTAGAACAAACAAAATGCATCATGAGTCGGTAGGCTCATGATTGATTTTGTTGTACCAATAAAGGACTTCACTGCATCTAATGTCCTTATTTTCTTTTAATTTTGGTGCTAGCTTACAAAACAAAAAAAGCTCAGCATATATAGGAATTAAGGTGAGGTGCTTAAAGATATGGATCTGCCGTAGCATTGGTCAATATACTTTATATACATCCTGCAGAGCATCATTGAAATTAGGTAATTACCACTAAATATTATGGAAAATAAGACACATGGATTAGAATATGGATTTATATCCATGCGAATGGTAGGGCTTTTAAACTTAATGTTTGATGAAAACCAATAAAAAAAACTGACAAAGAGGTCTATGAAAGTTTAACTATAATGTCTTTATCCTGTTGTTTCAAAACATATAGAACAAATTTGGAAACATCTTGAAACCAGACTAAAAATAGTATAAATATGTTATAGTTACTGGACAGTTCTTCAGGACAGGTTACTTTCACTACCACCATCCTATCTTCCGAAAAGTCGAAAAGTCAAGATTGACACTGCTGCTGTAACCATCAAAACCAGACACACTAGAGCACCACTGCCTGCAGGGGTTATAACATTCCGTGTGTGGGGATGCACGTAATAAGATTTACATAGGTGAGACAGGATGTAACTTTCACACTCGCCTACAGGAACACAAATATGTTTCCAGGATGGATGATACAATCCAGCATCATGATACACTCCAGCATCATGATACACTCCAGCATCATGATACACTCCAACATCATGATACACTCCAGCATCATGATACACTCCAGCATCATGATACACTCCAGCATCATGATACACTCCAGCATCATGATACACTCCAGCATCATGATACACTCCAGCATCATGATACACTCCAGCATCATGATACACTCCAGCATCCTAATACACTCCAGCATCATGATACACTCCAGCATCATGATACACTCCAGTATCATGATACACTCCAGCATCATGATACACTCCAGCATCATGATACACTCCAGAATCATGATACACTCCAGCATCATGGACTTGAAGCAACACTACAGTTGTATCAGGACAGAACCAATCGCAGGATTATAGAAGCAGCCGCTATTCATTTAAATGATTTTGTTAGTCAACTCTTCTTGCATAAGAGTACGATGGTAGAATGAGTGAGTGGTGTCACTCGTTCGAGCATCAGAGAGCATGTTAGAAAGACTGAGTGATGTCACTCGCTTGTGTGAGAGAGTATGTTTGTTTGCAAACTCTCGTGTTAGCGTTACAAGGAATTAAGACCGTGAACGTGACTGGAAACGGTAATAATATACTGGAAGTAAACGGAAAGTGCATTTTTATTCATCCCTGAAACAAAAAAATATAAAGCTTTAGAAATTTCCATTGCCAACAAAAACAATCAATTCATTTACTAGCCTATGTCTTAACACAAAAAGTAAATAATTACAATTTCAAGTCAATCATAAGCCAAAAAATCAAACTCCATTGCAGAAAAATTTCGCTTTCCATGCATCCTGCATCTCATTAATCTTCTTTAATAGTATAAAATTCTTTTGTATCAGTTTATTAACTGATGTGTTATTATTTAAGATTATTCAGCGCAAGACATGGTGGATGGAGGCTTGATCCTCTGTCTGCTGAGCACTACACACACGTCCTTCCTATTATTAAACTTGTTACAAATATGTCTGCATATTAAGAACGAACCACCGAGAAGTATCTGCAGTGATCATGCACAGGACAACATTGCACCTGAAATGTTGCAACATACAAAGTATAACCAACGATCAATCAAATGATTTGGTTAATGAGGCTACTCATGTTTATTAATATTTGAAGCCTTATATGTTATATTGACTCATTATGCAAAATAAATAATTATGCAATATTTACCAAATAAAGCTCATTGATAACGTAAATAATTGAACTAAAACTATTTATTAGCAGCCCTTAGCGTGTAGGTAGAGCAGGTGAGCCTGGCTGGCCTGCCGGGGAAGGAAGGGTTTGGAGTCGAAGAACTAAATCAGTTGTATGATTTGCGGCTGTTGTGCGCTATTAGTGCCTATCTGCAACCATATAGACTCCACAAAATATATACAGACACAAAAAAAACTGGAGAGAAATTCATTATATTACATATTACGTGTCATGTGGTCATGGTGGCCATAGAAATCATCGACGCCATTTTTCATTACACCAAAAGAGCGTTTCTATTTTCACTGGCTGTAATATAGGCTTCTGCCTTATTTTGATATATTGTATTATAAGGTGTTTATATTGTGAAGATAAATTCTATTATAAAATAAGTTTTTTATTGTATGGAAAAAGTGCTCTATAATTGTATAGATAATTTCGGCGCTTTGGTGAAATTTCCGTAACTTCGTAACATTGATCTTTTCATTTAAAGTCGTCAAATGAGGACAGGTATGTCACTAAATGAGGACAGGTATGTCACTAAATGAGGACAGGTATGTCACTAAATGAGGACAGGTATGTCACTAAATGAGGACAGGTATGTCACTAAATGAGGACAGGTATGTCACTAAATGAGGACAGGTATGTCACTAAATTATGACAGGTATGTCACTAAATGAGGACAGGTATGTCACTAAATGAGGACAGGTTTGTCACTAAATGAGGACAGGTATGTCACTAAATTAGCATGTGTACTCATGTTAGGATCAACTATACTGACTAGCCTTAAGTTGTATAACGTCCAGGCACAAACAAGTAAATAAATTAGACAAATGTGCAACACGTGGGTATCTTTACTGAGGAAACGTTTCGCGGCACAGTGGCTTCATCAGTCCTATATAAAGAAGAATGATGATCAGAAGGAGTTTGAGGTAATCAGTCCATCAGCCTGGAGCCGATGTAATCAATCCATCAATATTGATGGACTGATTTCTTCGAGCATATGCGCGAAGAATTTTTTTTTTCAGGATCGATGGACTGATTACATCGACTCCAGGCTGAGGGACTGATTACCTCAAACTCCTTCTGATCTTCATCATTCCTTTTTTGTATAGGGCAATGAAGCCACTGCGTGGCGAAACGTTTCCACAATGAAGATACCTAAGTGTTGCAGATGTATCTAATTTATCAACTTGTCGGTTCTCTGAACCTTTTGTCTACAAACAAGTAAGTTGTGAAGAATTAGGTCACGAATTTGTTGCTGGAACAATTCACCATAAATCCACATTTAGGAGAGGAACGTTAAGATGATGTTTCCGTCCTTCCTGGACCATTGTCAAGCCACAGTCGAACCATTTTGAAAAAGGCAGAGAAGGGCAGAAGACAGAACGGGGGAGGGAGAAGCAGCAGCAGCACCAATAGTACTGGTGGTTTTAGCGGAGCAATGGTGGTAGTAGTAGTAGTAGTAGTGAGGAAGTAGCAGCAGTAATGGAAATAGTAAAACGGGTGGTAAAAGTAATAACAGAGTGCGAGTAGTAGTAGGAGTAGTAGTGAAGAAGTGAGTTGTTGCTTGAACACAGTGTACATTATTTATTACGA
The DNA here is from genome assembly GCA_009830355.1 of Cherax destructor. Taxonomy (NCBI): domain Eukaryota; kingdom Metazoa; phylum Arthropoda; class Malacostraca; order Decapoda; family Parastacidae; genus Cherax; species Cherax destructor. The sequence goes on from WNWK01014924.1 coordinate 25,535, forward strand.
AATTACCATGAACTCCGGTAGTCTATAATTATCAAAGGATGTGACCCTTACGGGTTTAGCCCTTCCTCTAAATATAATAATAATATAATATAATTATCAATGTTTATGTATACAGTTCACTCAAAATCTAATTTAATTGAATTTGACCTCTTACTCTCGTCTACAGCAAAAATCCTTCGGAAATAAATCTAGTCATTATTAATTCTGGACCACTTAAATACGTAAATAATGCTTAAAAATTGCAACTGACTCTGTTTAAAGAGGTATGGACTCGGGCCTTTTGCTGTTATCTTTGACCTGCGAAGGAAGGAGGATAAACAAACTGTGCAGGGGAGAGGCTATTGATTCAAATCCACAATGCGTATTTTTTTCAGAAACAGTTTCCTATGGCCACGACGCGCAATTGTTAAGAAATACATACAATTTCCTTCAGCCAGTCGATTGTTATTATGGTCATAATCGTTTTCAGCACCTCAAAATCCTTATGGTGAAATACTTTTACTTATTTTCTCTCTCCGAAGCACATAATTTTTCAAAATTTGTAGATCATTTTATGTATAAAGATAGTCATTACTGTGAATATAGATATAAAAGTAAATCATTAAACTAGGTCCCATCTGGAGTTGAATGATTTCAGGATGCAACTGAAGGGAGAGGTGAGGGAGGACCCGTCTTGCTGTCAGTGCCTGAAGAACAATTGGTTTTTTTCCACACAGTTACAGCATTCTTCCCCATCCACAACCATTACAGCTCTTTGATTCCTTACCTGTTTGCTTACAAAAAATGAAAGTAGCACCAACATGCTGACTATATAACCAATAAGAAGGAAGTGAAAGGAAACAGACAGCCAAACATTTTCTTTAAATTAGTCCGTTTTCTAAATTATAAGCTTAATTTAATTTCAAAAGTTAAAAGCAGATGAAAGAGTGGGAGAGGCACTGTCAAGAAATTTTGCTGAATATAAGATATTTTTTTGGAGTGAGATAAACTAGTTAAGAAATCCTAGGGAACGAATGAATTTGTCAGTTAAAAACAGAGTAGAGGAGTTAGTAGATGGGGAGCTGGAGGTATTGGGCAGATGGTGGGAATATTTTGATGAACTTTTAAATGTCGATGAAGAAAAGGGAGGCAGTAATTTCATGCAGTGGCCAGAGAGGTATAACATCTTTATAGGAGTGAAGAAGAGCAGGATGTGAGTGTAAGGGAGGTGCGTGAGGCATTACGTAGAATGAAAGGGGGTAAACTGACGGGATCATGACAGAAATGTTAAAAGCAGGGGGAGATATAGTGTTGGAGTGGTTGGTATTTTTGTTTAATAAATGTATGAAAGAGGGGAAGGTACCTAGGGATTGGCAGAGAGCGTGTATGGTTCCTTTATATAAAGGGAAGGGGGACAAAAGAGATTGTAAAAAATTATAGGGGAATAGGTTTACTGAGTATACCAGGAAAAGTGTACGGTAGGGTTTTTTTTGAAAGAATTAGAGGTAAGACAGAGAGTAGGATTGCAGATGAGCAAGGAGGCTTTAGAGTGGTTAGGGGATGTGTAGATCAAGTGTTTACATTGAAGCATATATGTGAACAGTATTTAGATAAAGGTAGGGAAGTTTTCATTGCATTTATGAATTTAGAAAAGGCATATGATAGAGTGGATAGGGGAGCAATGTGGCAAATGTTGCAAGTGTATGAAATAGGTAGTAAGTTACTAAATGCTGTAAAGAGTTTTTATGAGGATAGTGAGGCTCAGGTTAGGGTGTGTAGGAGAGAGGGAGATTACTTCTGGGTAAAAGTAGGTCTTAGACAGAGATGTGTAATGTCACCATGGTTGTTTAATATAGATGGGGTTGTAAAAGAAGTAAATGCTAGGGTGTTGGGGAGAGGGGTGGGATTAAATTATGGGGAATCAAGTACAAAATGGGAGTTGACACAGTTACTTTTTGCTGAAGATACTGTGCTTATGGGAGATTCTAAAGAAAACTTGCAAAGGTTAGTGGACGAGTTTGGGAGGGTGTGTAAAGGTAGAAAGTTGAAAGTGAACATAGATAAGAGTAAGGTGATGAGGGTATCAAACGATTTAGATAAAGAATAATTGGATATCACATTGGAAAGAGGGAGTATGGATGAAGTGAATGTTTTCAGATATTTGGGAGTTGACTTGTCAGCGGATGGATCTATGAAGGATGAGGTTAACCATAGAATTGATGAAGGAAAAAAGGTGAGTGGTGGGTTGAGGTATCTGTGGATACAAAAAGTGTTATCCATGGAGGCAAAGAAGGGAATGTATGAAAGTATTGTGGTACCAACACTCATATATGGGTGTGAAGCTTGGGTTGTAAATGCTGCAGCGAGGAGTCGGCTGGAGGCAAGGGAGATGTTCTGTCTAAGGGCAATGTGTGGTGTAAATATTATGCAGAGAATTCGGAGTGTGGAAATTAGGAGGAGGTGTGGAGTTACTAAAAGTATTACTCAGAGGGCTGAAGAGGGGTGTTTGAGGTGGCTTGGTCATTTAGAGAGAATAGATCAAAGCAGAATGACTTGGAGAACGTATAAATCTGAAGGGAAAGGAAGGCGGGGTAGGGGTCGTCCTCGAAAAGGTTGGAGGGGGTATAGGAGGTTTTGTGGGCATGAGGCTTGGACTTCCAGCAAGCGTACATGAGCGTGTTAGACAGGAGTGAATGGAGACGAATGATTTTTTGGGACTTGACGAGCTGTTGGGGTGTGAGCAGGGTAATATTTAGTGAAGGGATTCAGGGAAACCGGTTAGCCGGACTTGAGTCCTGGAAATGGGAAGTACAATGCCTGCACTTTAAAGGAGGTGTTTGGGATATTGGCAGTTTGGAGGGACTTCTAAACTGTCGTATCTGAGCGCCTCTGCAAAAACAGTGATTATGTATGAGTGAGGTGAAAGTGTTGAATGATGATGAAAGTATTTTCTTTTTGGGGATTTTCTTTTTGGGTCACCCTGCCTCGGTGGGAGACAGCCGACTTGTTGAAATATATATATATATATATATATATATATATATATATATATATATATATATATATATATATATGTGTAGGGCAAGGAGGAATAACATCTTGTAGGAGTGTGGAAGAGCCAGTTGTGGGTGTAGGGGAAGTTCGTGAGGCAGTGGGTAGAATGAAAGGGGTAAGGCAGCTGGGATTGATGGGATAAAGATAGAAATGTTAAAAGCAGGTGGGGATATAATTTTGGAGTGGTTGGTGCTATTATTTAATAAATGTATGGAAGAGGGTAAGGTACCTAGGGATTGGCAGAGAGCGTGTATTGTTCCTTTGTATAAAGGCAAAGGGACAAAAGAGAGTGCAAAAATTATAGGGGAATAAGTCTGTTGAGTTACTGGTAAAGTGTATGGTAGAGTTATTATTGAAAGAATTAAGAGTAAAACAGAAAGCAGGATAGCAGATGAACAAGGGGCTTTAGGAAAGGTAGGGGTGTGTAGACCAAGTGTTTACAGTGAAACATATAGGTGAACAGTATTTGGATAAGGGTAAAGATGTTTTTGTGGCATTTATGGATTTGGAAAAGGCGTATGATAGGGTAGATAGGGGGCAATGTGGCAGATGTTGCAGGTGTATGGAATAGGAGGAAGGTTACTGAAAGCAGTGAAGAGTTTTTATGAGGATAGTGAGGCTCAGGTTAGAGTGTGTAGGAGGGAAGGGACTATTTCCCAGTAAAAGTGGGCCTTAGACAAGGATGTGTGATGTCACCGTGGTTGTTCAATATATTTATAGATGGGGTTGTAAGAGAAGTGAATGCGAGGTCTTGGCAAGAGGTGTTGGGCTAAAAGATAAAAGCAAATACAAAGTGGGAGTTGTCACAGTTGCTTTTTGCTGATGACACTGTGCTTTTGGGAGATTCTGAAGAGAAGCTGCAGAGGTTGGTGGATGAATTTGGTAGGGTGTGTAAAAGAAGAAAATTGAAAGTGAATATAGGAAAGAGTAAGGTGATGAGGATAACAAAAGAATAGGTGACGAAAGATTGGATATCAGATTGGAGGGAGAGAGTATGGAGGAGGTGAATGTATTCAGATATTTGGGAGTGGACATGTCGGCGGATGGGTCTATGAAGGATGAGGTGAATCATAGAATTGATGAGGAAAAGGGTGAGTGGAGCACTTCGAGTCTGTGGAGACAAAGAACCTTGTCCATGGAAGTAAAGAGGAATGTATGAGAGTATAGTTATACCAACGCTCTTATATGGGTGTGAAGCATGGGTGATGAATGTTGCAACGAGGAGAAGGCTGGAGGCAGTGGAGATGTCATGTCTGAGGTCAATGTGTGGTGTGAATATAATGCAGAGAATTCGGAGTTTGGAAATTAGGAGGAGGTGCGGGATTACCAAAACGATTGTTCAGAGAGCTGAGGAGGGGTTGTTGAGGTGGTTTGGACATGTAGAGAGAATGGAACGAGACAGAGTGACTTCAGAGTGTATAAATCTGTAGTGGAGGAAGGCGGGGTAGGGTCGGCCTAGGAAAGGTTGGAGGGAGGGTAAGGAAGTTTGTGTGCGAGGGCTTGGACTTCCAGCAAGCATGTGTGAGCGTATTTGATAGGAGTGAATGGAGGCATATGGTTTTTAATACTTGACGTGCTGTTGGAGTGTGAGCAAAGTAACATTTATGAAGGATTCAGGAAACCGGCAGGCCGGACTTGAGTTCTGGAGATGGGAAGTACAGTGCCGGCACTCTGAAGGAGGGGTGTTAATGTTGCAGTTTTATAACTGTAGTGTAAAGCACCCTTCTGGCAAGACAGTGATGGAGTGAATGATGATGAAAGTTTTTCTTTTTCGGGCCACCCTGCCTTGGTGGGAATCGGCCGATGTGTTAATAAAATAAAAAAAAATATATATATATATATATATATATATATATATATATATATATATATATATATATATATATATATATATATATATATATATATATATAATGCAACAACTAATAATTATAATAATAATAATTTATAATATAACTTTTATTTTTTTTATTATTATTATTATCAGCAGGAATAGTAGTAGTAGCCTAATTATTATCATTAAGGATATTTCATTGTTTCGCCTCAGTGTTGCATCTCTGAAGTGCTTTATAGAAATCAGAGTATTGCATAAAACAAAAAAAAATATGTAAATAATCTCCACCAGCCCAAGTCTAGCCGGCTACATCACGTGCGTGGTGTAGCTGGTATATGGTAAAGAACAGCCATAGATGCCTTAAATGATCCCCATATCCCAAGACTTCAGTAAAGTGATGCATATGAAGTGTAGTTTCTTCATCCCCATCTCGTCTTAGTCAATAATAGAAGTGCAGTAGTAAGGTTACACTTCTTCCAACAGCTGATTACCCCGACCGAGATAAGGAAGATAAGTTAGGCTGCCCCATGACCAACATCACAAGCCACCACATCATGTAAGCGTCTTTATCACAATGCTGCTATAATATCTGCTGAAGTTCCTGCTAGATTTACCTGCTAGATAGACTAATTATGGTGCTGAGCTGCTGCTTCTACTGCTGCTGCTGATCCTATTACTATTGCTAATGTTAATACTGTTACTGCTACTACTAATTACTACTACTACTACTACTTATACTACTACTACTACTACTACTACTTATACTACTACTACTGATACTACTACTACTACTACTACTGTTACTACTGCTACTACTGCTACTACTACTACTACTACTATACTACTACTACTACTACTAATAATAATAATAATAATAATAATGATAATAATAATAATAATAATAATAATAATAATAATAATAATGTATTTATTGTTTGATGTTCCATAGGAGTATTTATGCAAATTTACAGTGAAGCTAGAGTGATATTCTGAGGGAAAAATTTACATTAATTATAGATATTTATATGACTCTTCTTTTGTAGATTAGTATTTGAAGATTGTCTCATTTCTGCAACTAGTTTTTATGTGTTCTTTTTATTTGTCCAAATTTCTATACTGTATGCATAAGTGTTGTGTCTTTTTGTAGTTAATCTATATAAGGCAATCATCTGTACAAATCTTGGTGGTTAGATTATTTTGTTGCATTGAAAGCAAATATTTAGTGTGAATATAACATGCATGAGAATGTTATACTGTATGCTGTAAAGCTTACCTCATTTCTCTCGGATCTTCCGGATAATGGATTAATTAAAGTGTCATGTTCTCGAAAAATTACTTGTGTTTCTAGGTCAGCAATGTAATCGGCTTTCCATTTGAGCTGATAACCTTTTACACCTTTTTTTTATTTCCTGTAATTTTACTCTATCGTATGTTTCGTTAAATGCAAGTACGAGATGTACATAAATTAAGGTGACAACATGGGTATCAGCCACATGAGCAGCTACACAGCTGCTAGTATCTCTGTCTTGTCTAAAACTATTGACTTTTGTTGTTCAGTGAGTCACCTGGAGGAAGAGAGTTCTGAATTAATTTGATTGAGCTGATCTTGGTTTGGGAAAGTGTTGCGTTCTTCCAAATAGATGGAAGTTCGTGTTTTATATAAGAGTCCTAACACTACTATACTAGAAGTAGGTTGCTTTTTACAGCTATTAAAGCGTTTAAAATATTATCTGTGTTTAGGGAGAAATCAGAATGGGGACCAGTTACAAGTGGTGTGCCTCAGGGATCAGTACTAGAACCCTTGTACACAATCTACATTTATTAAACGACATAGAAGAGGGACTAAATAGCGACATAAGTGTGTCGATGACACTAAAATAGGGAGTCAAATATTTTATGATGAGGACACTAGAGGGATATAGGATGACCTGGATAGAATGATGTTGCAGGAAAATTTGCAGATGCAATTCAATGTAGGCAAGGTTTTAGTCCTAGGTAAAGAAAATATTTATGACACTTATAAGCTAAATAATGTATATCTTAGTCAGATTGAATGAGATAAAAGATTTAGGAATTCTTGTTAGTGGAAAATTAAAGCCAAGACGGCAGTGTATAAATATTCTCAATAAAGGTAAAAAATTCTTGGCCGCAAATCAAGAAGTATAAATAATAGAAAACTGAAGTTTGTACTTTAGCTTTATATATGTTTGTCTATGTAAAATATTTTTTTAGATTTCCTGAGTAAAGCTTATGATAACAAACTTGCTACCAAGTCTCCAAAAACGTATTATTTTTATGCACAAACCAATAAATTCTCCCCTCAGACCATAATTTTAAGTCGGTTTGTTCCAACCTATTGAGCATCTAATGCTTGGTGTAATATATTCTAATACTGTACTTGCAATATTTTGCAAAACATACTGACGCTCTGAATTTTGATTGCCTTGTTATATATATATATATATATATATATATATATATATATATATATATATATATATATATATATATATATATATATGTCTTGCAGAATAGGTAAAATTGGTCATTTAGCAAGAACTCATTAAAAATTAAATCCTTTCTAAAATTTTCTCTTATACGTTTAAAGATATATTTTTTTCATTAATGTTAATGTAAAAATTAATAATTTTGTACCAAAAGAACCTTACAAAACTTACCTAACCTTATTATAACAAGCGCAAATTAATTTAGCTTAATCCAACTAAATATATTTTAGATAAGTTTACAATAATTTAATAATAAACAAACAAAATTATATATATATATATATATATATATATATATATATATATATATATATATATATATTTATATATTTATATTTATTTATATATACAAAGGTACAAAGGAGTCCCTTCTAGATGATCTTACACAGGTGATGACACGGGGACAGGAAATGGGTCTCAGCCTGAATCCATCCAAATGTGAAATCATCTCAGTCAATCAACAAGTGATAGAAGCAGTGAGATCAAAACTACCAGGAGCAACAGTCATTGCCCCCACAAATAGTGTCTTGCTTGGAGCACCTCTGGGAAGCGATGCCATTGACACAATTTTCAGGAAGAAACTGGAAGAGTTGAGGAGAATGGAACAACGAATAGGCAATCTTGACACCCATGATGCCTTGTACCTTCTCACAAAATGCTTGAGTCTGCCCAGGTTGACATATTTCCTAACATGTGCACCTTCATATGATAACCCTATACTGCACGAATATGACAGTATCCTGAGGGGTAATGCCTGCTGTATTTTGGGCACGCGCCCCAGCTCTGAGGAGCTGGATGAGATTTTCGCATTGTAATAATTGACAAACATGTAACAATATGTACTAGACGTGTATCTCTCACACCTCATGTACAAATGGCTTCAAGAAGAAATCCAAATATTCTTCCTTGAAGCCTTTTTATCCTCTTCTCCGAGGCTATGGGTCCCACAATTTGTAATGTATTAACACTTGAACTGGAGTCCTGCAGCAAATGGTTAGTAGACAACAAGTTATCGTTACACCTCGGGAAAACAGAAGCCATACTCTTTGGCAGGAAATATAAATTGAGCAGGGTAAATAATTTTAATGTCCGATGTAATGGGGAATCCATCACTTCAGTTTCCTCAGTAAAATATCTGGGAATCCCCTTTGACCCATGCATGTCAGGAGAACTGATAGGGAACAGTGTAGTAAAGAAAGCGAATGCCAGACTGAAGTTCCTCTACAGATAAGCACAGTGTCTACCTACTGAGGCTCGCAGGACCCTATGTCTAGCCCTTATACAATGTCATATTGACTACATTTGCTCTTCATGGTACTCTGCCTTGACAAAAAAACTGAAAGATAAACTGCAAATCACACAGAACAAAATGATAAGATTCATCCTGGACCTGGGTCCAAGTGAACATGTAGGCCAGGATGAATTACAACAATTGGATATGCTGAATATTGAAGACAGAGTAAAACAACTTAAGTTGAATCAAGTTTATAAAATTGCTCACAAACAGTGTCCAGAATATCTTGCTGCCAATTTTGTCAAGGCTGGGAACCAAAGCAGTCATAGTACTAGGGGGAGAGAGCACAACTTTGTAGTACCCACAGTCAGTGGCCAGGCTTCAAACACCTTTTATTGTACAGCAATAAAGGAATGGAACAGACTGCCTGCACATGTCAAAGTAAGTCAAAGCATGAGCCAGTTCAAGAAGAGAGCCAAAAGGTACCTAATGAATGTAGCGACAGAAAGGGAGGAGAATGATTTTTATTTTTTTAGCTAACATACATGTACATGTAAATAACTTTTTTTTACCTTATTCCTTTTAATTATAGTATAATAACTAGTATCTACTATAGTGTATAATATTAAGGTATTAAATGGACCCCAATGGAAATAAGTCACTCTAACTTTTTTGGGTTATCCTAGGATTTCTACACATATGCTGCTATGTATGATAATCTATGTAACTGTATTTGTGTATACCTGAATAAACTTACTTACTTACTTACCAGAGGTGGACCCTATCTTATAATATATATATATATATATATATATATATATATATATATATATATATATATATATATATATATATATATATATATATATATATATATATATATATTGATGTCATATATATGTATATGTATATAAATATATATATATATATATATATATATTGATGTCATATATATATGTATATATATATATATATATATATATATATATATATATATATATATATATATTGATGTCATATATATATATGTATATATATATATATATATATATATATATATATATATATATATATATATATATATATATATATATATATATATATATTTATACATATATATGACATCAACAATAATACTCTCAATGACGTTAAATTAGAGTAAATTCAAGTGTGATGGTGTTGCGTGCGCATCACCCAAGGCATGAGAGGGGAGAAGGCGCGCGAGCGAGCCACACCAAGAAGAGAGAGAAGCAGGGATCAGTGTTATATTGACGGTGAGGGGGAGTGGATGTATGACGCTCCACTTCTCTTGGGCACAGCATGTGTACCCCTACTGCCCTTGATACCCCTCGCTGATACTTTGCTACCACCAGAGTGACAACAGCCGTTTCACTCAATTTACGAATTAGGCGCAAAGATTTGTTGTAAGCCATGCTTACAGGCTGTGTAGAGTGTAGTATTGATTCGGTGCTTCCCGTGTTGATTTGTAACCGAGGCAGCTGAATAAAGCCGAGGGCAGCTGGTGATGGTGGTGACAGTGCTGAGAGGACACACGCCTCTCTAAGGTGGCCGGTATTAACCCAGAAACCTGTGGGAGGGAGCAAGGAGAAGGAGACATGGAGCTTGATCGACAATCCCTCGATGAATGGGCTAAGGACAAGCCCCTCAGTATCCTGCAGTTGGACCCGGCAGATCGAGCTGTTTTAAAAATAGCAGGTAAGATCAACAAAATTGCAGTAGCTTCTCATTATCAGACTGCATGTAAACGTAAATAATTATTCAAATGTATAGACAAGACACCGTAAAGGAACTATGACGGTGGTTGCCAGCACTGCTAGACCCCGCCCGCTTCTGATCTACATCTACTACCATATTATCACATTGTAGTATATAGAGCACACTAGTATTGAGGAATAGGGGATTAAAAAGTGGGGCTAAAGTTTCGTAAACATTATTTTTTTTGTATGTTGATGGAACTATATGATTGAAGTAGAATGAGATGATTATTCTTGTCTTTGTCTCATGTATAATTAGCTATTTACATTTTGTTCATTGAAAATTAATTTATATTTTGTCCATTTAATTTTTTCTACGTTAGTGAAAATAGCTAGGGAAAGGTTAATAACCTTGCCGAGTTCATCACTGATTGGTTAACCATGGACGTATAGGCATGTTCAGGGTCATTCATAAGAAATTAATTCGTCGAAAACGTTATTTAATTAAAATAAAAAATGCCACAGTTCATAAAAAACTTATTGTGATCGCTAGCAGAATATAACGGTCTGTAGTTTGCTTTCTCCTGGGAGAAAACAAGAACCGCAGTCAAGTGAAGAACAGTTGGTTGAAAGTAGAGCTAATGATGTGAAGTTTTACTTGCTTTCTTGTGAACTGTTTTTACCCACTGCATTGTGACGTATGATATTTATTAGGCCATAACATTTCACAAAAAGGATAACGAAGACGGTTACAAAAAGAAAGTCTAGCTTCAGACGTTCTCGAAAGCACCCAGAAGTAAGCCTATTTACTACACTTCCTTTCCGAAAGTGCATGGCACTTTGAATGACTTAACAATTCTTGAAAAGTTTAAGCTGGAGATACAAAGCAGGACATTCATTTTCAAAGAATAACTTAAGATACATCAAATTACCTTTCTTAATCCTAATTGTCATATACTTTCACTTCTAAGCATTCAGCTTACACGATGTATCGTATGAGTTGTATTTCGTTCACGTACCTTGTTAAATTACATTGCATTTCCTTTATTCTTTTGTAATAAAAACGAGCAATACATAATGGACATTTGTGTAGAACAAAAGTGAAGAAAAAATTTCGGGTTCTCTGTTAAACTTGAAAATAAATATAGCTTCAAGCACCAGATGAGCCTGGCCCATGGCCGGGCTCAGAGAGTAGAGAAACTCTTCAAAGGTATATCAAAGGTTTTCCATTTAATAATCTGTAAATTACAAACCAGGTAGAAAATTTATCATAAAATGTGGAATATGCTTTTAATGAGTTACATGTAGTGTCTCCGTATTTGCTTTGCATGTGATATTGCTTGGGTTTTGTGCTTTGTAGATCACCTCGGACTTATTTAATTAGAATTACAGGAATGTCAGTCGGATGTTTTTATTTTACGTAACATTCGAGTAAGAATAAAATATTTTAGTTATTGTTATGGTAGACTCCTGCAAGTCGCAAAATATATTATTCTATGTGATAGAATAAAGATTAATCGAAACTTGCGAAATAATAAGGTAAATTCGTTGTTATGGTGGACTCTTGCAGGTCACAAAATATATTGTGTAGTATCAGCTGTCGGTGAGTTGGAATTGCTAACATTGCTTGGATATGACAAATCTTGAATGTTATAAATTTATCTAACATACACGAGCTGTCAGATATAAAAAATACATATCCATAAGTTGAAACACCCTGTTTTGCATTAGTCTTAGCTCACATTGTATAGTTGTATGTGACATTTAAGAAGAGAAGGAAGACCTATTTCCTTCCTTGGTAACTCTGCGGTGACTCAGAGGTGCCAGCTTTGTCGCAGTTGCCTGGTAGTGTTTATTTCTAACTTCCTTGCCGGTTATGTAGCTCTGAACGTTTTATTGTATATTGTAGCATTAAATTAGTTTTTTGTTTACCTACAAATTAAAATAAATATTTACTGGTCGAGATAAAGCAAAATACTTTATCGAGTGTAAAGCAAACAAACCCGGCTCTGGTGTTGGTGATATGGCAAAGCGAAGATTAGAGTTTCCTCGATTCTTTTCCTTGGTTAGAGTATTCGTATGGTATATATTTTGTTAGCATAGTTGTGCAAGAAACATCGTATATTAAATGTATGTTAGTGATCAGTGCAAAGAAGCTAGGAGATGGGTAGGACGTTTGGCAACTTGACTACTACAACCCTCCTCTCCACCTCCCTCCGACCCTCAAGCAACCGGTCGTACTTACTGGGACTCGTGAATACAGATATCGCTTATTCAGTTTTATAATAGGCATTGTTATGTTTGTTTTTAAAAGCCTGTAATGTCCATAACTCAGTGTGAAATAAATCACCTTAGACTATGTTAGGGTATCTTAGTTCAGCAAAAACCCGCACTTTAGAAAGGAACCACATGAAGTTTCGATCTATCCTGGACCGTTGACAATGGTCCAGGACGTACTGAAGCATCTTGAGGTACCTTTCCAAATTTCGGGCTTTTTGTGAATTATTTCAGACACAGTACTAACTTTTTATTCTCTAGGTTATCCTTGTTTAATTTATACACAAATTACTAAACAATTTTTTTTTTAAAACCTATACCTATGTAATAAACCTGAATAAAACTTACTATCTTACCTCAGACTTTGAAATAGTATCAAATACCAATGTGATATATACCATGGAAAGTAAACATTATTTTTCAGCACCCATTGCACTGTCTCGTGAACTCAACATGAGAAGTAAATCTCAATAAAATAATTTTACTTGCATTATGTATACCGTATAAAGTTTATAAGACCTGGTCTCAGATGGGACACTGGGTGCAGTGATTCCTGGAACCACTAATAAAATATCAAACATATTGTATACAACCAAGTTTTATTTTCAGATTTCTCACATAGGGGCGATTTATTGGGCTGCGTCATTCGTCCTTAGTGATTATATTTTACTTGATGGTTCTCGAGAACATCGCCCCCACGGCTTAGACCAAGCCTAGACAGCCTGGTGGTTGCGGAATGTCCGACGTCAGCACTAAACTAGTGCCTGGGATTTGTTAGTCAGTCCCCTTATAAGAACATAAGAAAGAAGAAGCACTGCTGCAGCCCTACTGGCCCATGTTAGGCAAGTCCAAGTACCCTACTGGCCGAAAACCGTCCAAGTCACATCTTTATAGGTTGTTCTTCAACTCTATATATCCTTGGTTAGGCCTCATCTAGATTATGCTGCACAGTTTTGGTCACCGTATTACAGAATGGATATAAATGCTCTGGAAAATGTACAGAGGAGGATGACTAAGTTGATTCCATGTATCAGAAATCTTCCCTATGAGGATAGACTGAGGGCCCTGAATCTGCACTCTCTAGAAAGGCGTAGAATTAGGGGGGATATGATTGAGGTATATAAATGGAAAACAGGAATAAATAAAGGGGATGTAAATAGCGTGCTAAAAATATCTTGTATTGACAGGACTCGAAGCAATGGCTTTAAGTTGGATAAATTCAGATTCAGAAGGGATATAGGAAAGCATTGGTTTGGTAATAGAGTTGTCGATGAGTGGAACAAACTCCCGAGTACAGTTATAGAGGCTAAAACGTTGTGTAGTTTTAAAAATAGGCTAGATAAATATATGAGTGGGTGCGGGTGGGTGTGAGTTGTACCTGACTAGTTTGTGCTACTAGGTCAGATGCCGTGCTCCTTCCTTAAGTGAATGTAACCTGACCTGGCTGGGTCGGCATTGGCTTAAGCCGGTGGGAGACTTGGACCTGCCTCGCATGGGCCAGTAGGCCTGCTGCAGTGTTCCTTCTTCTTATGTTCTTATGTTCTTATATATAAAGGAAGGTTGTCGAAATAGCTCGGACCCTTTCATAATCTACACCAGGAAAATTCTGGAAGGCAGAAAGTTTAAGAAGTTTTACTCATGCATTTTGCTCAACCCGGGAATCGAACTAAGGTTGATATTCTGTTTTGTTGGGGAGTTTGGAAGGGGAGGGATATGTACACACACAACCCGCACATATTAAAAAGAGAGGAGCTTACGACGACGTTTCGGTCCGACTTGGACCATTTACAAAGTCGTCGTAAGCTCCTCTCTTCTATGTGCGGGTTGTGTGTGTATTTTTCCAGTCACGGTATTGTGCCTTTTTTGTTATTTATGAGGGATATGTGTTTTACGACAATAAACAAAATTAAATTAGTTTAAGACGACAAAATAAACGGAATTCCATCCGTTCTTTGAACCGAAACTTGATCTTAAGGGAGAAATTCCACCACTATGCGTCATACTTCCGTTTTGTATAGAACTTCATGAAATTAGCTTTTATTGATGTTCATTGTAAGCTTATACTATGGCATTTCATAAGATGTAGACTGCTTAGACAAAGCTCTGATTAATTTAATTGGCCTTACAATTTTTATCATTACAGAAGTCTTGAGTCATGCTGATAATGCTCTGTTGTTATATGATTATAACCTTGAGTTATGTAAATATTGTATGGCTTGAGCACTAACCATTTGCAATAAAAAAATTAAATTGGCTATTAAAGATTGTACTTAATGCTCCTTGCTGATTTCGCTGATACACTGGTTTCAAGACGCTGCTAGTAATGTATTAAATTCCTTTTTATTGTAAAGGAAATAAGTGAAAGTTGAGTTTATGTGACTGAATACTAATAATATAGGAGTTCAAATGTTGTTCTACCACTGATTGCATTAAGAATTATTGATGTCTTTGAATCTGTGGTTTTCGATCAGACGGGATTTATATTATTGTGATATGTTTGACGGCATCTGAATGTCCTCACCGATGACACTGCCAAACAAACTGGCCTAGCTGGTGTAATGAATACTGGCTTGAGAAAACCACACATCACACAGCCTTGCCCCACTAGTTACAATCCAGATACACGCCATTTGCGGCGTTACTGGTTTCAAGGATCCTAATTTTGATATTGTTTAGCAGCAATCTATTGTTTCTGCCATTTTGGTGTGCGAAATTATAGTCCGACAATAATTGTGTTATGTAGTCTAAGTTTATTCACTTACCCGTGACTGGTTTTATGAGTTTTCCTACTGCAGCCTCCAGGTCTGTGGCCAAATCTCCCTGTAGACTGCCTGATAAACCAAGTTATT
Source organism: Cherax destructor (assembly GCA_009830355.1). Taxonomy (NCBI): domain Eukaryota; kingdom Metazoa; phylum Arthropoda; class Malacostraca; order Decapoda; family Parastacidae; genus Cherax; species Cherax destructor. Next base: position 40,984 of record WNWK01014924.1, read on the forward strand.
GCTACGTGCAGCCCACAGGCTCACATAGCCATCACAAATTTGATGACAGTGAACTCAAAAAAATATTTAATGCCCTCTTAAAGTCTTATACTTATTGTACGTCGAAGAGTCGTACAGCTCAGCTTATTGACAATTTTAATTCTGCTTATGGAACCCCTGTTGTGAATGAATGGTTCAGAGAACCGACGAGTTGGTAAATTAGACACATATGCAACACTTGGGTATCTTTATTGAGGAAACGTTTCGCCACACAGTGGCTTCATCAGTCCATACAAAGTAGAATCGTGAAGAACAGGAGGAGCTTGCCTATTCCTTGGGCACGACCTACTTCCACATTGAACAAATGTGACACCTCCTACAACTGCTGCACCTCTCCTGTCTACAGTATATAAGCTCCCTCTGCTCATATGCTGTTATTCTATTCAAGATTGATGGACTGACAACATCGACTCAAGATTGAGGGCCTGACAACCTCACACTCCTCCTGTTCTTCACGATTCTCCTTTGTATGGACTGATGAAGCCACTGTGTGGCGAAACGTTTCCTCAATAAAGATACCCAAGTGTTGCATATGTGTCTAATTTACCAACTCGTCGGTTCTCTGAACCATTCATTCACATCCTGTCTGACAATGCAACATCTTGGTATCTTAATACAGGGATTTCTTCGCTTGCCTATTCCTTGGGCACGACCTACTTCCACATTGAACAAATGTGACACCTCCTACAACTGCTGCACCTCTCCTGTCTACAGTATATAAGCTCCCTCTGCTCATATGCTGTTATTCTATTCAAGATTGATGGACTGACAACATCGACTCAAGATTGAGGGCCTGACAACCTCACACTCCTCCTGTTCTTCACGATTCTCCCTTGTATGGACTGATGAAGCCACTGTGTGGCGAAACGTTTCCTCAATAAAGATACCCAAGTGTTGCATATGTGTCTAATTTACTTATGGAACCCCTACTGTTTACAATATCGGGGTTACACTTCTTACCATATATTGTATCATTCCAGTAAGTTGCTATTTTAGTGTGCAGATTAAATTCCTGGCCTTTTATTATTTTTCATTATAGATGATAAAATATGTCATCTCCGTACTAGAGAGTACATATCGATCATTTGAAGTGGTCAAAGTTGTTTAAATGTGCTTCACCTAGTCAATGTAAGCAGTAAGTGATATCTGTATTATCTACTCAAATTTCTCACCTACTTTAAAAAATGTGAAGAAAGAAAAGTATTTTAAACGAAGAAGTTCCATCCTCTTCCCCCGCTATGACAACCATCTTTCAAGTGGTGGACCGGTAAGCTAGCAGAAGGCCTTCCTCCTATGACCAAAAACTCCAATAGCGAGTCATCATACGACTTAATATCCGGGACAGGAGGCATTTTTCCTGTTTCCTGACCAATCTTCCCTAACCTGACCTATACATATACTTCTCCATACGCCTTTCTTCCGATCTAACATACATTTTCTTTTTCCTGAACTTCGTGTTTTCAGCACCTTCCTCTATGTAATGTGTTCACATTTTCAAACTGGAAATCATTCGGCTATGTGGTCTTTAGTATCCTAATCCCCACCTCTCCAACTCCCGTTCCCAAGTCTGTTATATATCTTTCAGCTCTTGTAGTTTCTTTCAGTGGCCACTCCTGAGCGCATGTTTGAGAACGCTCCACTCACAAGTAGCCTCAGAGCTGCCAAGTACCTTTCGCGTAGCCACTTCCTTTGCAGCTCCTGCCACGTCTTCAGTAGTTAACATCATACAAAGAGTGATGTGTATGTTTACGTTTTTTTTTTTTGTCATTCACAAAGTAACAGCTGTTTCCGACTTAACGCCTTTTTTCCCCTTTATCTCTTCTATTTTTCGCTCAGATTTCGCATTCTTTTCCTATTTCTTGTGTCTTATGATTTACATATAAAGTGTTTTTTCTTGTTGCCGTTTCTTTAATACGTATTGTATTCCGTGTTTTTGACGTACTCTACATGTATAAATCTTTTTGGAATTCTAAAACTTTGAAAACTACATCTTTTATAAAAGCTTTAGTTCTGCAAGGCTCAGGACCAGATCATTTCAGATTGATAAAAATACACAGTAGTTTACAAAAAATTTCTGTGCATCAGGTTTTTTCAAGTCTGACTTTAAAAAAGACTGTTGTACAGGCGAAACTTGTCACTGTTAAAGTTTCCTAAACTGCACTGTACATCTTTTCATTATACATTCTGTTGGTATTCATTTATCATTATTGTTATACTCCTGACTTAAGCTTTCTTGTCTTCTCCCTGCACACACTGGGGTTCCTCTTATTGTTTACTCGTGCATGAGGAGTCTTCTCGTTCACCGTTATTAATATGCCTTGAAGAATACGAACACACAAATCTTTGCTTATGCAACAGGAACTTTAGATATCTCTTAAAATTTATGAAGCCTCATTATGTTCAGTTAACTCGAGTTTATTTTCTCACTTGTCTAATGTGGTAACGGAACCATGAAAAGTTATATCTATCCCGGGTGAGTCTGGGCTGGCTTTACCGATAGCTGGCTTCACCGCCAGATGATGCTAAGCAAGCAAACTTTGGTGGAGAAATTGAGGTAAGGCAACTCACTCGCCTTACTTCTTAATAGTTAGAGCTTTGTTTCGGTTATTTAAAATTTCAATTCATACATTAATTTAGTTAAACGAAACATCTCGTTCAATAATATTTTAATAAATCGAAAGTATTCACAAGAAGTAGTGATCCAGCGTAGCCTGCCACAACTGCAGTATAGGGGAATGTTGTTGTGTTATTATTCTAGATAACCGTGGGAACGCCTCCCTTACAGGCGACACCTGGCGGGAGAACCTTGAGCAGAGTGGAGACCCTGCTACCCGACACCACCGCCCAGAAGCAACTTACAAGTGTCTCCTCTCGTGTACTTAACACTGCCTGCTAAGCTCACTAATATTAAACATCTATTTAATATATTATTATCTCTATGCCACGGGTAGAGCATAAGATTATTGTTTCCACTCTGGTACCATTTTGTTTACCATGCATTTCCATATTTTTTTCTGCAATGTACTTGGTTATTATTATCAAATTTTCACAATTAAAATATCCATGCATTTATTCCTGCTTCGATTTAGTCATGTCGCATTTGAAGCACCGCCATTCTGATAAGTGATCAGTGACTTCATAACAGCAGATACGCCTGAGTGGCACACATCACCCATTAGCGTCTGGTTATAACTTGTGTCTGGAGATTCTAGCAGAGGTGAAGGGGTCACGGATCAACTAAGAATTGACTGTTTGCGGTTCGGGTAGATCAGCTGACATGAGAAGGGTGGAAATATAGCTTATGAGCCAGCCATAAAGTATAAAGAGATGTCAGGTGGTGGCTGGTGTTAAGGGATTAAGGAGCTGTGAATTGGATATGTAGGCCAGCGGGCCGCCAGCAGCAACAGATAGGCTGACCAGGCAAGCACCAGACACCTGGAATAGGGCTGGACTCCGGGAATAGGAAAACTCGAAACTCATTAAAGGTATATCGCCTGTGTCCCAAGTGCATTTCGAGGGACCAGTATATGTAGAGACACTGTAATTATTCCATTCATCTGGAAGCTGTAAACTTGTCGGAGTGACGTATATGTATTGTCATAGTTTGTTCATTTCTCATAAATGAAACCCTTATTTTCTTTATGTGTTATCTGTTAGTGGTTCTGGGATCATATTCAGCTCTCCTAGGCTGGAAAGTAAATTTTACAGATTGAGAACTGTTAAGAATCCCATAAGAAAGTAAAGGTATGGACCACATCATAAGCGTAGTTTTGCTCCTGTAACTACAAACACCAAATGCAAAGACACCGCGAGTATAGCTTTGTTCCTGTAACTGCAAATACTAAAGACGAGACACTGCATGCCTAGTTTTGCCCCTGTTACTACGAACACTGAAGACGGGGCATCACAAGAATAGCTCTGCTTCTTTAACAAACACTGAAGATGGGATACCTCAAGAATAGCTCTGCTCCTGTAAATATAAACACTGAAGACTGACACCACAAGAATAGTTGTGTTCCTGTAACTACAAACACTGAAGACATGACATCACAAGAATAGCTCTTCTGTAACTACAAACACTAAAGACATGACACCACAAGAATAGCTCTTCTGTAACTGCAAACACTGAAGACATGACATCACAAGAATAGCTCTGCTCCTGTAAATATAAACACTGAAGACATGACATCACAAGAATAGTTGTGTTCCTGTAACTACAAACACTGAAGACATGACACCAAAATAATAGCTCTTCTGTAACTACAAACACTAAAGACATGACACCACAAGAATAGCTCTTCTGTAACTGCAAACACTGAAGACATGACATCACAAGAATAGCTCTGCTCCTGTAAATATAAACACTGAAGACATGACATCACAAGAATAGTTATGTTCCTGTAACTACAAACACTGAAGACATGACACCAAAATAATAGCTCTTCTGTAACTACAAACACTAAAGACATGACACCACAAGAATAGCTCTTCTGTAACTGCAAACACTGAAGACATGACACCACAAGAATAGCTCTGCTCCTGTAACTACAAACACTGAAGACATGACATCACAAGAATAGCTCTGCTCCTGTAACTACAAACACTGAAGACATGACATCACAAGAATAGCTCTGCTCCTGTAACTACAAACACTGAAGACGGAACATCACGAATACATATAATACAATACATTGAGTATTTTGAGGCTCGGAGATTAAGGGAATATTGTAATTTTGTTCAGTTATGCTTAGTATTATATTTTTATAAATAAAGTTAAAAAGAATTAAAATTGCATTGTGAGTGGAACAACCTGTCACTTAGCTTCGTTAATGTTTAATTCATTATACTTAAGATTATTTTTTAGGGAGTAAACTTAATTTGTTATAAAACTATGCGGCACTGGATGGCCTGTATTCGGTGGGGTCAGTAAACCCCGCATTGATCTAAGTTGAAGCTGCGTGTTAAGCTTACGTTCATGGCATTGTGTTGCTTCATGTGTGTGGTTTAGTGGTGCGGGTGTGTAGGATGCACCACAATGAGGCCAGACTAGATGATGCTGTCACCTACATAGGGCAAGTTGTAAAACTCTTATAATGAAAACTTTTATCAACATTTGAATTTGAACATCTTATACAGTAATCCGGCACTTAATCATACTAAAAATTTAGCTTGGAGGGGAACATTCGTGACTAGGCTGTTCTTTTTATCTTGTATTTTCTCGAGGTACTTCAAGATATTCGGATATCGTATAATTATCTGTATTTTACCATTAAAATAACTTGTGCACCAATTTTCATGGTTTTGCTTAATTAAGTTTGGAACTTATCAAATAATGTATACCCTAGCGAAGATGACGCTTTTTATGTCGAGATGAATTTGATCAACCAGTAAAGAAATTGAGATTGTTTCTGAATATGATGGAATAATTACAAGAAAGCTCCTGTGGTCTTCATTTTGCTTCATGGTTGATAATATTCATTGCCTGTGTTTGTTTCTTCCTCTTCATATGTTTTACGGTATGTTATGTATGGTCTGGGACCGCTCCACGGGGTCGTTGACCCCGGATACGTCCTTCAGGTATCGCAGATTGCTTGTGAGACATTAGTGAAGGATCACAAATTACTTGTGAAAAGAAGTATCATTAATAGGCGAGTCTGTCCAGTTCATGGGTAACGGCGGTATATGAAATGGCATTAAAGTCTAGTGACGGAACATTAGAATTATATGCCTTGTTCGGTAAGTGAGCATATGCATTCATCTGTAAATCTGCTAACTTATCAGTTCTTGACTTAAAATTTTGTGGATGCAAGAGATCATCCTTAAGAGAATGAGTAATCCTCTTTGTCAACCTGCTTGACTTCAGATTTATAGTTGATCTTGCGATTGTATACATCTTTTTTTCGTAATTGGCTTCGGTACTTTCAGTGTTCTCACAGCCTGCTACAGTAGTCCTTCCAGTATTCCCGTAATCTCCTACAGTTGTCTTTTATCAGAAACACTGGTGGGACAAGTGTAGAATTCTTCATGAGGAAACTGGACAAGTATCTCAACCAAGTGCAAGATCAACCGGGCGGTGATGGATATGTGGGCAAGCGGACCGCCAGCATCAGTAGCCTGGTGGACCAGGCAAGCACCCGATAAGCCTGGCCCAGGACCGGGTTCCAGATGTAGATAAACTTTAAAAACTTATCAAAAGTATATCAACGATGAAGGTATAGTGTTCCCACAGCCTGCTCAGACCAGCTAGGTAGCTCCTCAAGGACAAGTACGACATATTGATTTGCTTAGAAATATTCTTGCTCTATTGAGGTGATGTTTCTGTCGACTGTGATCCGAAGAATGATTTTCAATTTCTTATATTGAATAGTTTTGTAAAAGATTAGCAAGCAGGAGCGCCGGGTTCTTTTAGCAGAGAAACATGTTGGTTTCGTGGGTATTGGCTTTCCTTAAACTTCCCGAGCCATCTGCTGTTTTTTCTCCAAAACTTGTCAGAGTTATAGTGTTAACTCAACTATTGACTCCGGATAATACTCGCTACCAAGAAGCTGTGAAAATATTTTTGTTGGAGCTGTCTGTTCTTCATTTAAGGCTTTTTAAGTTAGACTTCCACTGGGGTAATTTTTTTGCACGAGTGGTAATCAAACTTTCTTTAACACATTTGAAATATGGAAATAACGACACTGGTCGCAGATAATTCTTTTAATACAACGTTTCGCCCAAGGCTGGGCTTTATCATCTTACAAAAATGAGCTTCATTAAATATACAGGAATGAGCCAATTCACGGCCTTGCAAGGCAATATGCCTTGGAGAATTGAAGATGGAGACCATAGCAATTACCCCCCCCCCATATCCCTTGCATGCGAGTCAGGTACAGTAACCACACTTTTTATTTTATTTTGGAGTGTGTGATGCTAGGTATGGTAATCAAGGTGAGTTTGATTGTTATACATATTTGGTGAATGGGAAAGTGATTGCTGTTGAGTGAGCGTGGGGGGAGGGTGATTGTTGCAGGTCATATTGCAAATTGATTAATGATTTTATGTTTATTAATTAACAACAGATGGGACAGTGGCTGCAGACGAGATTATTTATTAAATAAAGACATAACACATGAAAAAATGGTTACTATCACAGATGCTATCTGGAGAACATTCCGGGGACCAACGCCCCCGCGGCCCGGTCCATGACCAGGCCTCCTGGTGGATTAGGGCCTGATCAACGAGGCTGTTGCTGCTGGCTGCACGTAGTCCAACGTACGAACCACAGCCCGGCTGATCTGGTACTGTCTTTAGGTATCTGTCCAGCTCCCTCTTGAAGACAACCAGGGGTCTATTGGTAATTCCCCTTACGGCTGGTGGGAGGCTGTTGAACAGTCTTGGGCCCCAGACACTTATTGTGTTTTCTCTTAGTGTACCAGTGGCGCCACTACTTTTCACTGGGGGTATGTTGCATCACTCCGTACGAAAGCAAAAACTTTCGTAGGGAGTGATTTCTGTGTGCATATTAGGGACCAGTCCCTTCAGAAACTTCCAGGTGTAGAGTATGATATATCTCTCTCGCCTGCGCTCCAGTGAGTACAAGAAATTTTCTTTTTTTTAGTTTAAAGTAGGAATGTTGTAGTGTTTTCCAAATTTTTCATTTCTCAAAGAGATTGTCAAATTGAGTGAGGGAATTCAAATAATAATAATAATAATAATAATAATAATAATAATATCTTTATTTACTACAAGTACATGTACATGGTATACAGGCCTAGCTGACATCAGTGACATACTACTACTATATAGAAAGTCCCTTGTTATGCTGAGCATTTCGGGCAGATTAGGTCAGTGTCCTAGGATGCGACACACACCAGTCGACTAACACCCAGGTACCCATTTTACTGATGGGGAACATAGACAACAGGTGTAAAGAAACACGCCCAATGTTTCTGCCCTGGCTGAGAATCGAACCCAGGCCCAGGTTAACCTTTACATGTACCTTTGATATACCTTTGAAGAGTTTCGAGAGTATCTACTCTCTGAGCCCGGCCATGGGCCAGGCTCGTCTGGTGCTGCCTGGTCAACCAGGCTGTTGCTGCTGGAGGCCCGCTGCCCCACATATCCATCACAGCCTGGTTGATCTGGCACCTGGTGAAGATATTTGTCCAGTTTCCTCTTGAAGGCTTCTACACTGGTTCCAGCTGTGTTTCGGATATCTTCTGGTAAGATGTTGAATAGTCTGGGACCCCGGATGTTAATACAGTGCTCCCGTATTGTCCCCACCGCACCCCTGCTCCTCACTGGGTTTATTTTACACTTTCTCCCATATCTCTCACTCCAGTATGTTGTTATGGCAGTGTGCAGATTTGGGACCAGGCCCTCAAGTACTTTCCATGTATATATTATCATGTATCTCTCTCCTCCGCTCCAATGAGTACGTGTTCAAGACTTGAAGGCGTTCCCAATAATTTAGATGTTTCAATGGCTCAATGTGAGCCGTAAACGATCTCTGGATTTGTTCCAGCTCTGCTATTTCTCCTGCCCTGAACGGGGCCGTCAGCACTGAGCAGTATTCTAAGTGAGGGAGCACTAGCGA